>VDFB02081282.1:0-31723 GCA_007258455.2 Sequoia sempervirens
TAATACTCAATATCTATTCCAAAGTTGAATCATCTCCATTGATCTTCTCCATTTTTCTTTATTTGTTCTCAGATAATATACAATGTATTTGCAATAAGTTTGATGTTGATGCAAGATAGCTAGATATCAAAATAGCAAAACTTCAAAGATTGTGGTTGTAGGGTTGCAATGAAGATGATAGCTTTCTTTTAAATAGAAATCCCAATTCAAATGAAGGGTGAGGATTGAAAGATGAGGTATAATGATCAATGGATGAGGTTAATTGAGACAAGGATAGGGAAGGATGGACCAAAACTCAATAAGTTAGTTGAGATTTAGGGCTTGGCTAAGAAGAAATTCAAATTAAATAACATGATAATTATTTAATTTATGGTAGGGAAAATTAATAATTAAATAATTAAAAATAATTATTTAATTATAGAAGAAGGATGGAGTGTTAAAATATTAAATAACTAAAATACTTATTCAATAAGAGATGGAGAGAAATGATGAACAATTAAATAATTAAAATAATTGTTTAATTATAGAAGAGGGAAATGAGAAATAATTATATAAATAAAATTATTTAATTAGGGAGGGAAAAGGCTAATGAATAATTACATAATTAAAATAATTATTTAATTATAGAGGAAAATGGAAATAAATAATTAAATAAATAAAATTTAATGCTATGAGATTTCCACAATCCATAATGCTTAAGATTTGTTATTTCTGGATTTTGATTGTGTTTTGAGTTTTTTCATAAATGTTTCTCATCTCCTTATTCTCTCTATCATCCTGTGGATGGATCACTGAGTGTGATCTGAAACGTTGATGAAAAAAATAAAAACACAATCAAAATCCAAAAATAAAAAATCTTAAATAAAATTTATTTAATTATGGGAAAAAGAAAAATTAGTGACGTAATTTAAATTAGTCAAAAGAGGAATGAGATAAAGTGAATTAATTAAATAATTAAGAATTTTTCAATTATTAGAGGAAAATGACTTTAGAGAGTAATTAAATAATTAAAATTATTTAATTATGTATGGAAGGAGGCAAACTAGTGATAAAATGTTGCTTGTAGGCTCGGGACATTTTTTAGTGTCTACATTTTGCTCCCCTTTGATATAATGCGATTTTGAGCATTATGTCAAAGAATACTCATGAAAATTCAGCTCAAAACTTGCCTCATCATGCTCTAGTAGACGTACGATGAGGGGGGATATTAAGAGAAGGAAAATTTTGGTTTTCATGGTTATTTATGATATCATCCTCTTTTGGTAAAACATTGTTACAAGCAAGGGATGAATGAAGACTAGGTAAGGTGATGTTTAGAAATGTTTCTATGATCTCATCTTCTTGTTTTCTAATATCTTCCAAAGGGGGGCAGGATAGGGACAATCAAGACTCTCAATTATTGTATCTTCTTTCACCAAGATACCTTCATCACCAATAGGATAGGTATCGGGAGAAGAACACGTATGATTGTTATGATTGTCTACACTATCATCCTCACCAATGGGCAATGTAATATTAAGGATTGTGTCAATGGTTTGATTATTAACATGTTTCTTAATGACCTCATTTTTTTAATCTAAATTGAACTCATAAGAAGGGATGTTGTACTTATGAAATCCATTTTTGGCCATATCAAAGCCTTATCTCTTGAAATAAAACATGCTATAGTTGGTATGAGTTTTCCACAGTCCATGAGTTTAGAAAGTTTAGCTTTTGGATTCAATTGTGTGTATTTTTCTTTCAAATTAAAAATAAAACCATTTCCCTACCATGAAGGGCAATGCACACAGTTGAATCCAAAAGCTAAGCTTTCTATAAAACATGTTATCATGGAAAAGTAAAGAAAGTGCAATGCAATGACCAAAAGTGAAATGCAATATTCAGATTGGAAACAAGGTAATTTTCTAATTACACTATGCAACAACCTAAAAGATGAAAGGTTGTAAATGAAAATTTGGAATTGAGAAATGCAAGAAATGAAACACTTTAAGCTATATTTAGTAAAATGTATAAAGTAGAAAGTCAATCCACTAAAACAGATAACCAATGCTAGCAAACAAAAGCACACAAATGTTGATTCAGATCTTGAATACTACAATTTGAAATTCCATAGGGACTAAGATGTCAAGGAGGGCATCTTAGTCCTCCTAATGAAATTTGAAGGTTTCAAAAGATTAAACAAATAGCAAATCACTCAAACAAGGTACTGCAATAGAAAACCAGAGAGGGACTAATACACCACCAAGGGTGTTTTAGTCCCAATAAGGGTTTTTTTGTAGAAAATCAGACAATTATGTGTTGATATCAATGTTCCAAGGTTTCCTACCTAGGGACCTAATGTTTGGAAACAAAAAATTGTGCAAATGAAGGCTACAAAAAGTAACTAGTAACAAGCAATTAGATGCAAAAGTGAATGCAATTTTTTTTAAATTTTTAATGCAATAAGAATGTTTCTAAATGCAATTAAGATGATGAACAATGCACTTTTCAGTTTTTGAATGTAATGACATGATTCAAGAAATAAAAAATGCAACCTATATGCACTTTCACTAATGCAAATATAGGAAACCCTAAATGCAATTTCAATAATGCAAAATGCAGGAAACCCTAGATGCACTTTCACTAATGCAAGATGCAATCTAGATCTAAGGAATTAATGGACTCCAAAATCATAAATGAATTCTCAATAAGGTCGAGTTCACCAAAATGATTGGTAGAAAAATGGATATATGAATATCTCTCTTTCTCCAACAAATCACTCAATAGTATCCTAGGAGTCCCAATTGGATTGACTAACAACCTCACACGGTGAATCAATTCACAATGAGGAGGACCTAGGAGGGGGTTTTCTCAGCTTTAAAGGGGTTCACCACCAAGAAAATTCTTGGAAAAGACAAACAAATAGTCAACCTACAAACCCTAGTTATGCAAGCTAAATGAAGAGTGCAAATAATGAAATTATGCAATAGAAAGGTAGGATATGTGTACCTAGGAAGTATGTATATGTTGTGAGGATTTTGGAAATGTAAAGAAGCCAAAAAAAAGTTTTGTGGAGGACTAAGACACCCAAGATGGCATATTAATCTTGCTGCTATTTTTTAGGGCAGATGTGGGGTCTTCGGATGTCAGAATTAGATCTAAAGAAATTTTTGAAAAATATGCTTGGGAGGACTAAGACACCCAAAATGGCATATTAGTCCCATTTTGAATTTCTAAGAACTCTAAATGTGGTTGTGATTTTTAAGTTTTGCACTTGCTTCTTCTTAGATTTGAGGTCTTGAATCTTCTAGATCTGGGTTGTAGGTGAGTTTCCGTGAAGATGACAACTTTGGAATGTAACTTTGCAACCTTCACAACTTTGTACTTTAAAGGATGTTCAAGTATTCAACCTAGATCTTCAAATACAAACACACAAGAGGGAAAAACTTGTTTATTGTTAGTGAATGGGGGTTTTCCAGCTTGGTCAAACCCCTTGTAGGTAATTAAACCAAATGATGAAATGAAGCATGAAATATGAAATATGTAAATGGTATCACCTTTGATGATGTCTTGTGAAGAAAATATGAAATCTACCATGTAGTGGCCATGAAGAATGTAGATCTTGGATCCTTGGATATGATGTGAACAATGGTTTCAAATAGATCTTCAATGCTACATCCACAATCTTGGATCAACAACATGAATGGATGCACTAAACCCTTGAAATGATGCTTGAATCTTGATGATGGCTCCAAATGCTTGATGAATTGCTCTTGAATGCATAAAATTTCCTTAGGAGTGAATACTTGAATGCTTGTTATAAAAATTAGTGGAGGAACCTTGTATTTATACTTATTTATGCTTAATATCCCAAAATTACACAACAAGCCAACATACAAATTCATTAAATAAAGGAGGCTAAACCCCGCCAAAATTTGAAATTGAATCCCAAAAATAAGCCAAGGAGGACTAAGATTCCTTAGGTGGCATCTTAGTCCCAAGGCTCAAATCTTGAGGCACGAACTCCAAAAAGGGACCTTTTTTAGGTGATTTCACAATTAGGGTCCCAAGACCCATGGAGGAAAAAGACGCCCTAGGTGGCATTTTAGTCCTAGTCCATAAATCAGGGACACAAAAAAAAACAATAAATGATCATTTATCTTTTGATGTTTTTCAGGATTTTCCATAAAAACATATAGTTTATTAGGCTTGTGGATGCAAAATAGGAACAATTAAGCCATAAAGAAGCATAAATAAAGCAAGGAGGTCCCAAACAAGCATGAAAATCCAAGGGTATGCATTTTACTACAATAAAAATCCACTAATAGAAACTAAGCTAATATGTAGGTAATTTAAGGTAAAATGATGTTAAATATGAGTGCAAGTGGAAGTGATTTCAACAACATATGTTTTCTCTGAAAAAGGTGGATCCATTTTTCTCGAAATAGTGACCTATTTATAGGAGGACAAATGAGAAATGAAGGGTTAAGACTAAAAAGGTCAATCAATGGTAAAAAATGAAAGAAAGGTGAAACATGGATCATGGATTCTCATCAATGGATTAGAATCAATGATCACATGGATCAAGTAAAGAATCAAGGGTTCATATTCTTCCAAACAAACACACTTTCAAAACTTTCATAAGAAGTTTTGTTGAAAACTTGCACAAAATGTCTTGTTTGAAAGTTTGTTGCAAGAAAGGAATATTCCCCCTTTTCAAATGAGTGAAGAAAGAGAATATTCTTTGGAATATTTCCATGGGTGAGGAAAACTAGATATTTAGTAAATTAAAACAAAGTTTTAATGTGAAAAAGGGGAAGGAATATTCCACGGGAATATTACTTTTGGAGGAATGTGTAAAAGAGGAATATTCCCTTTCAAGTTGGGGGAATTAGATTAATTAGAAATTTGATAATTAAAACAAAGTTTTAATCATGTCAATTAGCGGAATTAAATGATCTTCATTCAATAAATTGATTTAATGAAGAAGGGGAAAGTGATATGATATTTAATTAAATAACTTAGGGCTATTTAATTAAATAAGAGGACTTAGGGGTTTAAATTAAATTACTTGATGTATTTAACTTAATAGGATGAAATTTTAGCATGAAAGGGGGTGAATTAACATAATTAGATTAATCAGTTTAATAGATGAAAATGATATAATTAATTAAATAGTTAGGCTAATTTAATCAATTAAGTGAAAGAGGATGGTTTTTAGGATGAAATGATGTTAGTATACCTTATTCGATTGCATGATATCATTCAAGACATTTTTAAGTGTCTACAGGTAGCAAGAAGAGTCAAATAGGAAGTCTCAAGGAAAACTGAAATTAGTATCAACATTGTTGAGGAAGGAGAAATGCACATAGTTGATGATCAACATGGGTATGACATTAGTGATAGAAATACTAATGCAGAAATGGATGAAGCAGTAAAGGCATTATAGGAGATAACTCCTAGTACATGCATTGATACATCATTGCATGCAATGGAGAATTTTAAATTCTTGATTGATTCCTTCAAAGAATATACCTTTGGACTAAAAGGACAAGCTGAAACATAAGCTGAGGTGGGGCTTGCAAAGAAGAAATTATTGGATATCACAAAAAAGCGTGCATCTGCGCACATCAAAGTTGCAAAATTTTTGAAGGATGTACAAGCATATGAGGAAGAAGCAAGGAATTTACTTTTGTATTGCATGAAGTGGTCAGGTTCCACACAAAGCATAAAAGATGCCATGGATGAAATTAAGACACAAATAAGCAATGCATCTAAGACCTATGATCTAGTACAGGACAAAAATGATTAGACCTAAACTGCCATAATGGACTTACATGACAAATTCCTTACCTTGCAAAGCCAAAAAGAAGAGATAATAAAATAGTTTTGGAAGCTAAGGGACTTGGTGAAGATGAAGCATATACCTGTCTCAAGTACCCTTACAAATACTGACAAAATCTCAAAGCTAAATCTTAATCCTAGTACTTTGGGAGAAGGAGAAGAAACCTTAGTGGAGCTTGAGTTATAGCATAGAACACTTGTAGCAACAAAGAGACATTGGGAAGAAGGAAAATCTATGTGGAAAGTTATCTTCCATAAGCTTCAAGGGTCAACATCTTCAGGTTCACCATTTCTACTTTGATGCATCTTTCAAGTTTTAAAATTCTTTTGGATGTATGCGGATGATATAGGATATTTTTGGTTAACCTACTAAGGGGGAGTTAGCACATTCTTCCACTTATTTCTATTTACATATATATCTAAGGGGGGGTACACAAAATTATTTTTGATACCAATACACCCTTTTCCATTGATGTTAAAGGGGGAGAGATACTTGGAGAAATACTTGGTGAGATATTGGGTAAGATATTTGAGGAAAGAAAAAATTTTAAGAATTTTTTTGGTATGCATGTTGCCATCAATGACAAAGGGAAGATTGTTGGAAGTTTGTCATTGTTGATACAGTTTGGAAACATGAGCATGGGATGTATATATTGCATGATCTAGTGTTTTTATTGATGTCAACATTGTTGTGACCACTCTAGCATGGTTTGGAAGTATTCTTGAAGACAATTGTACATAACAAGTTGGTTCAAAAAGTAAAGTTATACATAAATTTGACTAAGTGTTCCTTTGATAATATAATGGTTCAGTGTATCATTTTTTGGGTCTACACTCCTCCACAAGTTGAGAATTCATTCTATGATTCTAACATATTTCTAATGATCATCAAATACATATAAATTCAATATTTTATGACGTTATGTGAAGTATCTTGGAAGATATGAATGATATAGTTCATCTCTATATATTGCAGTTATTTTCTTAACAACATGTGGGTGTGGGAGATTTCGCATTCCTCTGCGGATAATTATTTTGAGTTGCAATGTTGAAGATAAGCTATGAGATGTTAGTTGAGTGGGAATTTAAGATGATATTGATTTTTTAATTATACATGTGGTGAATTGGATAAAATGATGAAGGTTTTTGTGTTTAGGTCTTATTTGAGGCCGACCTAACATGTTTGATGTTTTGTGGATGATAAGAAAGTAATTTTATCTTATGTGGGGTCTATATTAGGTCCATCCTGACCTATCTTGAGGTGAATTAAATTTTGAATTAAGGCATGAAATGTGAATAAATTTTTTTGAGGACATGTTCAATTTTGTGTGTTACTTCTAATTAGGTCCCTTTTGAGGTATTTTCCACTTTTGAGTGGGAAAATCATTGACCTAATTGAAACTCTTGAGGGATGTTAGCCTATGAAGTCAAAATAATGAATAATTTGGTGTTAATGCCTATAAATACATGTTTTTAGGTCATTTTTCACATCTCCTATTCATTTTTACAAAAGAAAAATCAAGAGTCAAGAGAAAAATATCTTTCACAAGAAGATTCATTAATCTTTCTACAACAAAGTTGAAGCTTTAGGGCAGCAAACTAGGGTTTTTTCAGGTCTTCAAGCTCACTTTTTGTTCAATATCTCACATTGCAAAGGGTTGATCATGGATGCCTATGGTGAAGCATGGAGAAATCTGGGTTGAGGAGATGCAACTAGCCATCAAATCACACCTAAAGACTTGTTTTCAAAGTGATTCCATATTCCATTTTCTCTCTATCTTTAGATTTAAGGTTTGCATACCATTTTAATTCATTTGAAATATTGTAGGGTTTCTTGGATTGAAGTCTTGCATCATTCAAGTTCTATTTACTTATCTTATTCTAGCACATTAGAATAGGGTTTTCTCTTACTTAAGATTTTCCTAGTCTTAGACACACTTAGGGCTAGGATTTTATGTAGATTTTATCTCTCCCAAAGTTTAAACACCAACTAGGGGTTTGACTGAGGCAAACCCCCCATTATAAAAAAAAAACATCTTTTGTTTTGTAGGTGTTTTTGAAGATTCAAATTTGGATTTCTGACAGAAAATAGAGTGCAGACTATGGGCTTCCATTTCCACTTTCGGATTTGCAAAAAATCCAAAGTGGACTAAGTCACCCATAGTGGCGAATTAGTCCCATTGCACTGATTTTTAAGGAATTTTGATAGTTTTAGACATTCATTTGGCAGAAATAGCTTTATGGGTAGTTTCCTTGATTTGGACTAAGTTGCCCAGCTTGGCATAACTGTCCCAGTTGGCTTAAAAATAAAATTTTCCAAAATTTCAGAGGTCTCTACAATCTCTAGTTTGCTCTTTATCAGTTTCTAGGTGCATAGTTTATGTTTAGCATCTTTATTTTGTTCTTTATTGCATCTATTTCATCTTTTTGTATATCACAGTGTGTTTTCCAGCACTTTGCATTTCTTAGGTTTAGCATCAATAAATCATCTTTCTTTTAGATTATTTCATTAGTACGTCATAATTAGATACATTGCATCCCATTTACATTAATCTTGAGTGTAGACATTTGCATTTTGGCTAAAATTCCTCTCTTTTTACGTGAAAAACCTAGAAGTGTTAGAGGAACCCTTGGATACCAAAATTGGTGTCCACATTTTGGTGAACCTAACTTTTGAACATCTTTACTTCTAATTTAAAGAGCATCCTAGGTTTCATTTGTATTAGCATTGCATTAGATGTTGCATTGTTTAAATTGAATCTTAGGGTTTTCAAAACTGCATTAGTGAAAAGCTCATTTAAGCTTGCATTATTGCATTTCATTTCCTTGTACAATAGTGAAATTTTGCATTTTCGCTATAGATTTGCATGGTATAGTACATAAGACATTAATATCCATCAGAAAATTCAAAAAAACTTAAAAAATTTCCCTATTGGGACTAATTCACCATCCTGGGTGACTTAGTCCCTGTACACATTTTGCATCAATGTTTTCTGCATTCTGTTTCCAATTCCTTCACTTATTATTTGTTGCAATTCATATTTTGTTTTTGTTCAGTTATTTTTTTGTTAAACTCAAATCATTAGCATTAGTATCATTTATTTTAATGGCAATTATAGATCGCATTAGATTTTTACAATGTTCATTTTCAGCATTAGTTCCTAGCTCATTTAGATCACATTCATCAGAAAAAACAAACAAAAACTTCACAACATCAATTGAACCATAAAAAAAATGCTTCATTTTAGGACAAACATATCATCCAAACCTTTTAGTAGTGATGAATTGGATAGGTTAGATGAAACCTTACAAGGTTTCCTCTCACTAAGTTCATCCACTAAGGCTTGTGATGACAAACCTAAACCAATTAACGACAATTTATCTCCCAAACCTTTTAGTAGTGATTAATTTGATATGTTAGATGAATCCCTTGAGGACTTCATCTCACTAACGCCATCCACTAAGGTTTTTTGTGAGCAACCAAAAACAAAAGATGGCAATGTAATTCAACCTCAACTTGTCCTTTACCCACCTTCACATCAACCTCAACCTCCACCTAAACCTAAGTTTACCCTTTACCCACCACAACATGATTTTGTTGCACACACATAGTACACTAGAAATAATCCACAACCACAACAACCTAATCCAACATCCTTACCTTTACCAAACCCCATTTTTCCTAGTGCTCCTCACTTAAATTTACACCTTAGGGAGTACGATCTCGTTGAACAAATTAAGAATACTCCCGCAAAGATATCCCTTTGGGATCTTCAAAATTTACCAAATTATCATTCCATGCTCCAAACATCATTGCAACAAATAGTGGTTCCTCTTGGTAAAAATGCAAATGATGTGGTAGCTCTTATAAAAGGAATTACTACAATTAATGTAGACATTACCTTTCATCAACATGAGCTCCCTCTGCTAGAATTAAAGAAGCAAAATGAGGCCTTTATGATCATTTCCCAATATAATACAATAGGAATCAAAATAACCCTTATTGACAATGGCTCCTCCCTTAATGTGTGCAGTGTAAAACTCTTAGATTGATTACGTGTGGATAAATCACAAATTGAACCCGATTCCTTATCTATTAGAGGATTTGACAATACTACAAAACAACTGCTCAGTGTAATCACTTTGCCTATAATAGTCAGATTGGCTACCTTGCAAACTCCTATTCATGTCATTCCCTATGATCTCGCATATGATCTTCTCTTGGGAAGGCCATGGATTCATGAGATGGATGTGATTCCTTCGACTCTTCATCGGATAATGAAATATGTCTATAACAACCAAATTAATCAAGTTGAAATAGACCCCAAGCTTGAGAGTTGTTTACAACTTGAAAAAGGAACAAGTCCTCTATACACATTAATTCCAACATCTCACATAGAACCTCTTAAGACCAATAGACAAGAAGAATTTGTGTCTAAATTGCTCAATGATGATTGGGGTATATTGGAATTCACACCTTCACTTATGGATGAATACATAATCACTCAAAAAGAAGACGAAACACAAGAACAACCAACGGTTATGTCCACTCATAATTCAGAAGAATCTTCCCTAATATCTACCTCATCTCCTTTGGAAGAAAATACAACATACACAATGAATTTTGATGAAATATATTATAAACATCCTCCTAACTCAAAGGAAATGGAAATAATTTATGGGAAAGTCTACACACTAGTGATACAATTGGGATACAACGGTAAAGGGTGTGGAAAGAATGAACAAGGCATATGAGTACCTATAGAACCTAATACACAAGAAACAAAGACTATTTTGGGATATTCCTTTTCTAAGACAACAAAAGCAACTCAATGACCCTCATTAAACATCAACACCATCACATGTAAACCAAGAACCAATCTTATGCTAAAACATCCTAAATTTCTTGATATAGATTCTCCACCATCCTGGGAGTATGTTGAAAGTGATGAAGCCTTGAAACAAATGTTACCTAGGTGCTATTGATAAACCATCTTCATCCAAACAAAATGTTACCTACACTATGATAAGTACCAAGCCACACAATACTGATAATGAGAAAACCATGGAACCATATTCTCCTAAAACTCCTAAATAAACTATTAAAAGTTGCATATAAATGACTAATTTTGGTCACGTGACCATTAGTAGTTTATTGCCAATCATTTATAACACGACCAAATTTATGACTAAACTATTTTAGTCATTTATCTAGTCATTGATTTAGTCATTGACTTGGTCATTGATTTGGTCATCGATTTAGTCATTGATTTAGTCATTAATTTAGTCATTGATTGTTGTTAAATGATCCTTTATTTAGTCATGGTAGTGATTTATTTAGTCATATATTTAATCATTAATTTAGTCATATATTTAGTCATTGATTGTTGTTAACTAGTTATGTATTTAGTCATGGTAGTCATTGATTTAGTCATATATTTAGTCATTACTTTAGTCATATATTTAGTCATTATTTTAGTCATGGTAGTCATATATTTAGTCATTGTAGTCATATATTTGGTCATTGTATTCATTTATTTTATTCATAGTAGTCATTTATTTAGTCATGGTTTAGTCATTTATTTGAGTGAATCAATGATTCAAGTTATAAATCAAATCTAACTTAATTAATTCTCATAAATTTATACATATAAACTTCAAATATCATAGATATTCAAAAAAAAAAAATTGTATTGGATTAACATGAAAGAAAACTATACAATCAACAAACAAATTTATGCATATAAAACTCAAATATCATAGATATTCAAATGTTTTTTTGTATTTCACGAAAAAAAAGAATATACAAACAACAAATAGTTGCATAACCAAAGGAATTACAAACAACATACAGTTGCATAAACAAAGATCCAAGAAATACATCCTTCACTGCACTCTTGGTTGTCGTGGAAGACAAATCCAAGGTACGATACAAATGCTACAAACATTGAAGGGAGAAAAGACATGAAAATATATAGTAAATGTAGTTATATTATTTGTGGTACATATATTGCCCGATTCAAAGAAGTCTTGCCCTCCCATTCCAACTAGACAGCCCCTTGAGAGAATATTAGAAGGATTCGAATGAGAAGGATAGCAACTTCCTATCTAGAAATCTCATTGGTCATGGTCGGATGAAAGTAAAGAGTGCATGTTCACCTCTCTAATTTGACGAGCTGCAACCTGGAAATAAGATTTCAAAAAGGGTTTTAGAATATGTTTATTAAAATGAAAATACAGTTATTAAAATGAAAATATAGCCAAGATCTAATAATGAGCACATTTAGATTTTTACAATATGGCATCCTTTACCTATTTCAATGGTTCTATGAGATTTCCTATTACAGTGACTATGGTAGAACACTAATTTGCAATATGACTGTGAAGTTGCTTAGTAATGGATTCAATGGTGATAAGACTAAAAGGTGAAGCATCAACAACACTGCCACTTGATACAATTATATTTGATAAGGAACATTCAAAACCTATCTAAATGTTTATCTAGGAGGAAGTGCATATGGACTTATGATAAAACTGGAACAATGCCTTCAACTGACATTTCTCCATTATACAACTCTGCCCATGTGAAACAAAGAGCTTCTAACAACCACATTTCATCCTTTGTGATCCTCCATAGCTTGCAATGATACTGTCAGATGACCCATAATTCTTACAACTAGAACAAAAGACCGAGGGTCATATGCTTGCAATGATATTCTATTTTTTCCTTCTTTGATGCATGTTGTAATCTATAAAAGGTTAAAACAAAGCAAGTTACAAATTGAAAAGAAAAGAAAATGATATGAACATAAAACAGTAAGGCACTGGGCATTTCAAGAATTATACTAAGAATGAACACAAAATGACTACAAAGAATAAGACAATGCACCACTATGAAGAGTATGAAAAATGGACATAAATTGCTTAGAGCTTTAGTTTCTAAGAGTGTTAGAAAATGAGATGAGCAAAAAATAATTAGTACAATGTAGCATCTTAAGACGTTAAAAGGAACTCACCCTAGGACCATCGTCATGACCATTGGCTCCCTAAATATTTATCTAGGAGGAAATGCATGTGGACTTATGACAAAACTGGAATAATGCCTTCAACTGATATTTCTCCATTATACATCTATGCCCATGTGAAACAAAGAGCTTCTAACAACCACATTTTATCCTTTGTGATCCTCCATAGCTTACAATGATACTGTCAGATGACCCATAATTCTACAATAGGTTAAACATTGTACTAATTGTTTTTTGTTCCTTCTTTGATGCATGATGTAATCTACAATAGGTTAAAACAAAGCAGGTTACAAATTGAAAAGAAAAAAAAATTGATATGAACATAAAACAGTAAGGCACTAGGCATTTCAAGAATTATGCTAAGAATGAACAAAAAATGACTACAAATAATAAGACAATGCACCACTATGAAGAGTATGCAAAATGGATAGAAAATGCTCAGAGCTTTAGTTGCTAAGAGTGTTAGAAAATGAGATGAGAAAAAAAGAATTAGTACAATGTAGCATCTTAAGATGTTAAAAGGAACCCACCCTAGGACCATCATCATGACCATTGGTACCTAGTAATTGAGCACTCGGTATGTTTGTAACCTTAATTGATATTCCTGTACCAAAAGACAAAACTCATATAAGACTTTGGCATGGCCATATAAAAATACAAAACAAAAAAAATATCATAACTCTGCATCTTCTCTTTCATGCCCACCATGTTATAGTTTCTCTTTTTTTTTTAGTTTTTACCTAAACTTCTAGATACTACAAAGTACAAACACCCCTTTAAAAGAAAATACAAAAAACATTCAAGTGGCTTGAGAATCGACAAAAAAGATCAGCTAGTGACTTCTTCCTATATTTTAGATTATTTTTGCTTCCTTAAACTGAGCATCATATACAACAACAAACAACATCGGATAATAGACTATGCACCATAAACATATAATCCTTTAATACAGTAGAAATTCAAAAGGTTTTTCAATATATTCATAAGAAAAATATTAAAATCAACTTTGTACAACACAATTGCATGTATCACAGCCACTGAGCAGAGAGATAATGAAGCATTCTCCAACTCTTATTACAACGAGAGATCATAACCTACCAAATCCTCCAACAGCTATAAATGCAAGGCCACGCCCAACTAACTTCTACCTCAAAATTCCTTGGCATTATAGAAGCATTGTTAAGTAACATACAAAAACAACAAGTTGAAAGTTCATATCTCTAAGAAGAAATCAATATAAGAAAATTATTCATAACATATAATACATGAGTGTGAATAATCAGCATTGGATTACCTCACCACCAAATATCCTAGGAAGATCTCTGCTATTGACCATAGTTGTTACCATCACATCATTAAGTGAGCAAATGAATGCATCTAGCTGTAGTGATCATTACACAAATTTAGTTTCAAAAAGAAAGCATAACAACCTAAACTAAATCCACAAAATATCCAACTTAAGATCAACTTGCTATCAGAACATAAATAAAAGTTCCCTGACAAATAATTTCTCCATTGAAAGTGGCTAGGTCAATCTAGAAAAGTTTCCACAAATCTTTGAATTAATGAAGCACTCTGGAACACATCCTAAAATTGTAATCTTTGCTTGGGTTCTAGGTGCATCCAATCATGCAGGTTTAGTGGATGACGGTTGCACATACTTCACACGTCAGTAACCCTTATTGCATTACAATTTACATAAACAATAGAGGAATTTTGTCAGATGTAGTTGCAATTGCCCTAGTAGACATGCATGCAAAATGTGGAAGCATAGACAAGGCATGTGAACTGTTTGACATAATTCCTGAAAGAGATGCCATCTCATGGAATACAATGATTGCGGGATATGCACAAAATGGATTTGCTGAAAAGGCTTTAGAAACTTTCAAGCAAATGCAATTAGTAGGTGTGAAGCCAAATTCCACAACCTATGCCAGCATCCTCCCCACCTGTGCCAAAATGGGAGCTTTGGAGCAGGGTATGAACATCCATCATAGCATAATAGATAGGGAATTTTTGTCAGATATTATGGTTAGAAATACTTTTTTAGACATGTACATGCAAAATGTGGAAACGTACATAAGCCATGTGAACTCTTTGATGGAATACCTCAAAGAGATGTCATCTCATGGAATGCAATAATTGCAGGATATGCACAAAATGGATTTTTCAAGGATGCTCTCAAAATATTTGAATTAATGAAGCACTCTAAAATATATCCTAATATTGTAAGCTTTGTTTGTATTATCGGAGTATCAGAGGGATTGAGCTTTTTGTCTTGCCAAAATTTACTTCTCATGTCGATGAATTATGTGCCTAAGTTTTATTGGAGTATCGAAGGGACTGAGCTTTTGGTCCCACCAAAATTTACTTCCATCGCCGATGAATTATGTGCCTAAGTATTATTGAAGTATCAGAGGGATTGAGCTTTTTGTCCTGTCGATATTCATTTCTCCCTCTGATAGAATCTTCAATCAAGTGCTCTTTTGTATTTTTCCATATCGCTAGTATTCTATAGTGTCATAACCTATGGATTAATTTGTAACCTAGTACAAAGGAAAAGAAAAAAATATGAGGAATACTCACAGCTCGAGAATTAACTTCTGATTGTAAGAATTGAACAATATAGTGAAAAATGACAGTTTATACATCTACATAGTGTCACACACAACTAAAAGAACTGATGCAGCCAGGCCAAAGGACGTAAAAACTAAAATCTTATTTCATAATATTAAGTGCAATCTAATCAATAAATGCATCATATTGAAACAAAAACTTAAAACAGGAAAACAAAGCTTAAAAAACAATTAACATGAATATCCACAACAAAGGAAAGCACAAGAAATATGATTAGTTATAAATAATAAAATGAGCAGCTGAGAAAGGCCGAGGCAACAAACTACAGTTGGGTATTCCCTCAAAATTAAATGTATTAATTTATCCTTAATCTCTATAAAAAAAAAATTATTCGATGAGTATGGGAAAAAAAAGATATGCGGTAAGACCTTGCCTTAGAAACATGCCTTGAATCCTTGTCCTGGCTTTCAAATCGAGTGTTTGTTTATGCCTCACATCATGCATACATATTACTACCCGCGAGTTTCCAATTACAATTGCAATAAATGTTGCTTGGACAAATCAAAAACTGCTCCACACAGAACAATTAAAAGTTGGTAAAAGGCAGAGGTACTGCAAACTATCCTCGATATTTTTCAATGCTAAAATTTAATGTATGTATTGATAGTATTTTGAACTTTTATCTCTGTATTTGTTTGTTATTTCATTTTAAATCTATATACTATTAGAATATTGTTGTAATTGTTGTGCCCATGATTTTGTGCATTAGAATGTTGTCACAAATGTTGTTTCCATGGTTTTCTTTTCTACTGGGTTTGGAAAGATTTAGTAGTAATGATAAAATGCAGCAGCAATGTGTTATAAAACTATTGTCATTTTCCAAGTGTATGCCTTGTAGTCTTTTGCCAACATCTAGAAATATTAAACTAGCCACAAAAATAAGACATTAATTAGGCATTATGAATCTAAAAAAAAATCATGATGTGCATGTCAAGAAAAAGGTGAATTTCTAATTAAAACATATTATGCCAACTACATTTGAGATCCATCTCCATATTGATGTAAGAAACAATGGCATGCTTCTTCAAACACAAATTCATTGGGAATGTTCAGATAGAAGAAGTTGGGTTCTTTTCATGTCCATAACATAGTTGTGTTCTATTTGAATATGGAAATACATTTAGTCACAGGTCTATTGGTGACACTTTCAATGTACAAGATCCAGATGACCTCTTCATTAAGATCCACATATTTGTTGTTTTGCAATGATATCTATTTCACACATTTGACTCCATTTTATGGTGGTTCTTTGGTGTTTCAAATGTCATAGTTTGTTATGGAAAAATAGAACTCTTCGGTTTTACTTATGCATCCCATTTCTGTCATTTTGTTTTTTATTCGGTCATTTTATTCTCTTAGTTTTATGCTATGTTTTATTAATGTTTTTTAGGTAATGATGTCCCAGGGAAATACTGTTGCTAAAAGGCTTCAAACAAAGTTTGTATTAAGTGATTCTCATAGTCAGATGAAGTTGCAAGATGAATAAAGGAAAAAGGGATATGTCAAAGTATTAGAGGAAAACCACAGTTTAGATTCCTTGGAAATGAAAAGGAAGTGATGTCAAAGAGATATCCAAGTAATAGAGGGAGATTAAAAAACTCCAGATGAAATGAAACAATGATATTATAAAGTCCCAAAAGGGTCTGGAAATGGAGCAACTAATCCTAATCTACAACTAATAGCAACTACTCTATTAATAAGTTTAACAAACCATAATTCTCTAGTACTGAATAGCTTTAAAGGTGGCCTTAGGGATTAGTGTGCAATATGTGCAGGATTAGTTTTGATGGTAGCACCTACTCTTCAAATGCATGGAAACATATTGATGGTGGAAGCATATACTTTTTTAAGAGGATGAATATTTAGGTGGTCTCCAAGTTCAAACCATTATTGAAGAGCCATCATTTGCAATCACTTGTTTCAAATTTGAGTGCTTGCTAATTCTTGAAAGTGCATTGTTCTCTATTGTTACACATATTTGAATTCTCTGCATGTGTATTTTTGTTTCCAAATGTTCATTCATATTAACACAAATGGCCAATAAATCTAGTTTGAAGAAATAAACTCTTGATAGCTCAACTATAGTACCAATTTTCAAGTCTACAACAATTTTTTGGTTGATATGTGAATGGAGGCAGATGTTTTTTTTTTTGCAGTTAAATTCTAGCCTTTAGAATAAAATGCCAAACTATGCCTATAGACATTTTTTTCATCTTTTTGCATTAAAGCTAATAAAGAATCCAAAGCCTTTTGTTTGAGGTCTATTATTTCAAATTGTATTAGCTGTAGAAGTTCTTTGTTAATGTAGCATGTTGCAGATTCTTGCATAACTTCACTATTCTTTAGAGATTTATAGTCTTGAATGTGTTGGTTTAGTTTTATGGCTACATAATCCAAATTGCTTTGTATTTGTAGCTTACAAATGCTGAGGTCTACATCAACACACTGACTGATTTACAGTGTTAGGGAAGCTACTATTGTAATAAAATGATACACTTGTGTTTTGAATCTTTATTAAATGTCTGTATTGTGTATATTTTGATTTGGGTTTGTAGATCTGGTCAAAAATCAAAGGCAATAAGAAATAAGAATCCCTGACAAAAAATTGTGGTTGTTTTGGTATGTCCCAAATTTGTATTTGACTCTCAGTCGAAGAGGATTCAGTTTAAAACTCTGTTTTTTATCATAAACAAAAATGATCTTGTAGGAAATTTGTATTTGGCTTTCAGTCAAAGAGGATTTAGTTCAAGACTCTATTTTTACTAGAAACCAAAAATGATCTTTTAGAAAAATTGTATTTGACTTTCAGTCAAAGAGGCAACAGTTATCTTTAAAGGCTATTTTTTCTTCATTGGCAGGTTCTGCCATTTTTCTCATTATCTACTATAAAAAGAAAATAGATTTCTTGAATAAGAGATTTGGATTACTTAGATTGGAACACAATATTATTTACAACATTTTTTTGTCAATAAAATAAAGTAACACAACATTTCCCAGCAAAGATGATCCAGTTTCATGAATAAATCGGTGAAAATGTGTCAGAGCTTCCATCATTTTCCCCTAAGGTCAATTTCGATCTCTTCTATAATGTTTTGACATTGTTTGTCACTGAAACTTGAGTCCATTTTTCAACCTCTATCTAAGCAGTTAATAATTTATAAAAATAAATAAATAAACATATCAAATTTAAAAGTGTTCCTACAATTTCAAACCAGTGTGAAAATCTTGTTGAGCTTCAATTGCAACCATGTTATCTTTCTATTTTATACGCTAAACTAGCTATAGATGTTTATGCATCTGTTTCAAATAATAGTTCTTTATTTTGTTCTACCAAGAGCCTCTATTGTCTATGAGCTAGAGTTCATCTTTAAGATTTCATTGTGATGGAATGTATTGTTGAACAACATAGACTCTCTCTCAACTTTGAGTACGTTAAAGTATTGGGATGCATTAATTTTAGAATCTCAAATAGATTTTAGTAGCTTCACAATGATGAAAATTAGGGGTAGAGTCTAGAGAAGTCATTTCAGCTGGATTAATTCCGTCAAGTACTCTTTCAACGTAGATAATGTTTATTAGATTTTTATAGTTGCTAAATGCATAATGTTGTTTCCTCCTATATGTGGCCTTTTGTACAGGGCATGCTGCTTAAAAGAGACAATTGCCTTCTGTGGTGATTATAGGATTATGGAATGCAAGAGGTGTAAACTCTTATCTCAATTGATTGTTTGGGCAATGGATAAACCATAGAAATCATGCATAGCTTCAAGTTTCCAAAGTAATTTCACACCAAAGAACTGCTGCAATTTGTGAATGGATGATTATTTGAAAATTTCAAGAAATTATTCATATCAAGGTCCCTATTTGGCTAGGATTGTTGCCTGTCCTACAGCAATGGGCAAGCTCTTTACTCTTGTTGTCTGTACTATTGTCCATCATTGGGATATATTACATCCAACTAGTTGGAATCTATTTTTTATCTCAAAGCAATAATATAACCTTGTGCATAGTTCTTAGGGCTAACTCCAAGACTTTGACTCAAAGTTCTTGATCTTTTATTATTATTAGTGGACAAAGGGGTCAATTGCTATTTCAAGTTATGTGGTCTTTTACTGTAGGGTTATAGTTTAAGGAGGCATGTATTCTTTCTAATATAGGTTATGCCCATCAAATTATCTCCCTCTTGAACACCATTTCTATTGCTGAGCATGTTGGACATTAGAGAGGAAAGTTAAAAAGTTCTCTCCTCTGCTATTTCCTTGTCAATCATAACTTAGATTGTAGTTGTAGATATCAGAGGAAGGATTCTATAACAAGTGTAACAAGCAGAGTTGATCATATAACAAGTGTAACAAGTGGAAAAAGGCGGGTGAACTGAACCAAGAATGCAATAAAAGGAAGTTAAGAATTGTTAAAAAATATGTTTTGGTCCGGATTTTTCAACTACTTCAGATATTTCTCTGAATCTTTTTGAACATTTTGGTTCTCCTAATTTTTTTGGCCTTTAGATCAGATTGAGTTTTTCAAATTTGGAAACTATGGTATCTGTTATGAAATATTCTCCTTATGGCACAACTCCAATGAAAAATAGGAACTATCTGTAGAGTCCAATGATATACAGAACAATGTGTTATTTCAATTTGCAATGGCGGAGGCTGCTGCTCTTGTAGAGGAGGTTGTCTCTAGTTCTTTGTAGCCTACCCCTATTACTATGCAATAGCCTACCCCTACAACTATGCAGAGGACTGATTCTAAAGAATATATTTTTAAATATGGCAAGAACACAATAAGTCAACAATCAATGCATACACAAAAATCATGAATAAAAATATTCTTGTACACCTTGGTAGGAACTTCGCTGCTCTACAACTCTTGTTGTTAGATAAATTAACACTAAGATATATGATATGATTGCTTTCCTTTGATTTTATTTGGAAGATAAGATCCAAGGCAACCATTTATCAGGATTTGTTTATACTCATCTTAGGAAGCTGAAAATTGAGATTTAGCTCTACACTTTAAATCCAATATTACTTGAGCTTAAAGAGGTAAATTCTTTGTCTCTTGGGGTCAAAGGTTGAAATGTTAACCTTTATAGCCTTTAGAGGGAAATATTTTCGTATAACTTTTTGGAACAACTGATGTAAGTCTCACGTTATCTGGTGTAATAGAACATGAAATTCCTTGAAACAAACTAGGAGTAACACGAGGAAGGCAGTACATAACATCCCAAAACCACATAATAAATCATCCAACTGAAACTAGAAGGCTCCCAAGTGTCAAGTTCTTACCAGAAAAAAAGCCTTCAAATGCTTAGTTTATTAAGTATGCATCTCTAGTACAAAAATGACAATGTACAGAGACATAAGACTTGATGAAAGGGCTGACAAAAAATGAAATATGAAAAAAACCTAGAAACCATACTCAGGCACCCTATCCTTGGGACTTGGTCCAACTCTCTCCCATAGAAACCATACTTTGGCATTGAAATCTAGCACTCCATACCTCAGCCAAAAAGACAAACTATGGGGTCACACACAAGTAAGCAGGACCGGATCCCAAGTGCTCAAAGTCATTCAATTATGCAAGCATTTATTCTAGATGTAAAAAATGATGCATATACTTTTTGCACATGTACACACTCATGTAAACAAAAAAACACCCTTACTTTGCAAATTGGCATGCATTGATCTTAAGAGTTCCTTCCCAACCAAGAAACAATAAATTCAAGAAGAAGAATACAGGTAGAAACCACAACATTTTTAAGCCACAATGTTTTTCCATAAAAAGTGTCCTGGAGTAATAAAGCATAACTTAGAAGCATTTTCCAAGGGAAATATCAATATAAGCTATTGATACTCTGTTAGTGATCAAAGCTACCCAAGTACTCAAATCACAATATTGAATATGCTACTAAAAAAATGATGTAGGAGCATCAGGACTACAACATGTTTCCATCATGCACATTCTTGTTAATTGATCAAATTTGGTGTCTTTACCTTGCAATAAGGTTAAATAAGTCATTTTTGCATGTATTTGGGTCATTATGAGGTCATTTAAGGTTTTTTATGTCATATTATGGAAAAAATGTAAAAGTTGTTAACACAAATTGCAAAAATGCAAAATTACAAAAAGGTGTAAAATAGAGAAGGTGAAAGGTGAAAGTGGTTTTCATCATTGGAGGTAGTTAGAAACACAAGATTCATGTTGTATTTCCTTCAAAAAGGCCTTGGAAACATTCTTGTACTCGTGGGTGATTGAAATTTTGGAGAAGGAATAAAGAAACCTTTGTTTTATGTATTTTTCTTCAGAAATTCTCTGTTCTTTAATGTTGTACGGCCTTGTACGGGCATGGAATCAAGTTAGAATGTTTGCAAGAGCTGAATTAGTTAATCACCTTCCATTTAAAACTAATCTCATGCAATTTGGTTTCGATTTGAGGAAGATATTGTCAATTTTCCAAAAACTGTCAAAACCCTGATTAGGGTAATGAAAGACATGTAAATTTTGTGTTTCTCTCGATTTACCCATTGAAATTTGCTAAAAATTGGAGTTAATCTTGGTGGCATCTTATTTCATATTGTTGAAGTTCTATACCGAATGAATAAGATTTAAGTGTGGGAAATGGAAGTTTAAGTTTGTAATTCTATGTCTCAGTCCAGAAACAGGGCAGTAAAGGGAGTAAAGCCACTGAAACAAAATACATCACTATTCAAGAATAACAATAAGAAACCATTCTAATAAGATAAGACTGTATATGAAAGTTATAATACATTTCCATTTGGAAAACCAATACTTTAATACAAGACATGCCAAGCTATGAGGCACACCATGCTGGTGTGCAATTGATATTTGGGTCAAAGGATTAAAAGATTATGTTAAGCAAGATAGAATGAGTGATTAAGGATAACCTACTCCTTAGGATGATAAGTAAGAAACTGTTAGCATCAAGATTCAACAGAATTATTTTTTTTCAAAAAGTTGCATATGAATTTTTGTTGTGGTCTTTGTAATTTTTGTTCACAAAGACAAATATAAATTAAACAATGCAGAGTGCTAAAGCACTATTGCAAGCAACTTTAGTTTGGAATATTCCCTACATGGGAAGTTAATGTATGATAAAGCTTTCTTCTAAAATTCAGCACAATCATCAAATAAAAGGTGGGAGATGAATGAGAACTCTACTTTAATGATCAAAATACATGGCTAGTATCTACACTCTTGGCAAGAAGCATATTCAAACCATGAACATACATGAATTTAAAGAAAGAAATGTTTTGTTTGGGGTTCCATATGTTGCAAAATCATATAAACCTGATGCTTACAAAGACATACCATATTTCTGGTATTTATATGTTTTAAGATATGAAATGCTAATCCCTTTATCCTTAATTAAGCTGGCCAATGAAATAAAAAAGTTACGCCATTCCTTTATATTTTACAATGAAAGGAAAAGGAACAGAAAGCAACATATTCCAATGAAAATGCATTACATATAATTACAAAATGAAAGTTACTAAGCAGGTTAGAAGAAGCAGGTCATAAAATATTACAAAACATAAAACAACCAAATAGAATAATTGTTACATGACTTTTCCCTTCCATGGCATTCCTTGGGGCTGAAATTCATCTAAATACAACACGAAAAAATGTTTCCTTATTCAACAAAGTAAAACAGTTTAGTCCATAGAGCTTCCTACATTATTGATCATAGTAGTCTGAAGCAATAAAGATGAGAAAAACATACATTATTGGACTATCAGTGCACGGCTTGCAAACAACTATTTTCCAGAGTGTATTATCATCAGATCTTGAGCCCATGAGATAATAATAAGACTTCCAATTTGATATTTCGTTTATATCCCAATCTGAACATATCCATCAAGAGTTTTTGTTAGAAAGGATATTCCATTAATTGCATTTGCAATTGAACAATGCCATTCCTTCTGCAAACAGAACTTGCCTAGACACATATATGGTTCTACTTCTTACTAATGAGGACACAAATTAATAACCAATCTAATTGGAGTAGCTGAATTTTAAAAAATATATCTTTATGCTATCTAAGTTGGCACACACTTGAAAGTCAAAAGAAAAAAAATCATAAATTGGAATGTTTAGAGAAGTCAATACAACAACTTGCCTTTGTATGGAGCTTCTGCTCTAGGTTTGGAATTTGGACAAAGTGTGCTCTAGTTGTAATCATTTTTTTATAAGTGCTCCTCGTGATCCTAAAAGTGCTTGTGTCGGCTGCTATTGAAGCTTCTCACAATTTCCTCTATTGAATCAATACAAAAGATACTCAAAGGGAAAATTTACAAAGCATGCAAATTCATAAATACAAAAGATAAATGATCCCACGAACTATCATATATTAGCTAATATCTTTTCCACTTCACTTAACAATATACAAGATAACAAAATGCAGAAACTTGATTGATGAAATTTGTATTGGCATAATATGCAATGAAACAAATTAGAACTTTCAAAGAATTGTATTTGCGATTCTTACAGAGAATATTTTTATATTAAAGCTATTAAACATTTTTGAAAAGATACCAAACTTTATCTTTCTGAAACAACTTATTTAATTCCAGAAAGGATGTCTCTATGCATCAACTATATAGAGGAGGTTTTCAGCCATAAACCCTTAAATACCAAGGAGATCCCAAGAAATTTTCTATGAGGTCACAGGTGGTGTTTTGTGTTAAGAGGGTCCATCTTATTGATGATGATCTTTGTCATTACATGTTCATGGTGCTCTTTATCAACTTCAGCAAAGTGTCTTGAGTTTTATAAATCTAGGAGCATAGGATTGTCTTGAGAAAAGAGCAATGTGGCTTCTTCAGTATGTTTTTAGTTTGGATTTACATTTTAGCAACAACCTGTAACCTTTAGAAGCAAGAAACAACCTAGAATCTTAACCCTCCTCTAGAATGAGAAGGGCCAGATGTCCATTATGGGAATTTATTGATGGATAATAATTAATTCATTATTAAATTTGGTATGATTGAGAGAGATTCCTATGGTTTAGAGATTATATGTAGCTAAGAAGAGTAACCAGTAAGTAGAATCAGCAATATACCTTCTATAAGGTTCATCACTGAGAAAAAGATAACCACTTTTTTAGTATTTTGAAGGCTTGATAATCTACAGTTATATTTTAAATTTAGGAGTAGAGAAATGCAACATTTATTATATCAATGAAGAGAAAATTGACAGATTTATCTTGAAAAGGGTTACATGAATTAGACTAAAATTGTGCCTTTCAAAATTCCTTCTTGATGTATGATACACAAATTAATACTGAATATTTCCCATTTTCTTGTTAGTTCTAAAAATAGAATTTTTGTTGTGTCTTCCATTTTTGGGAAATGTAACTGTTGTAGGTAATGAATAGGGTTTTCCCATTTTAGAGTAGGGGCTATTTGTTTATTAGCAATGAGGGGTTGTTGGAGGAGACGGCTAGGTTGGGGAAATATATTGTATGGGTATGCAGAATGTATTCCAGAATTCAACACATAATGTAGATATTGTATGGATATTGTATTGGCAAGTGTGAAGTCAAACTCTGCAACTTTTTTCAACATCTTGCCCACCCGTCGCTTTGGAACAAGGATCAAAGAAAATATATGTAGATAGATTTGATTTGATTGATTCATCCATTAGAATATGATTTAAAATATCTGCAAACATACCTAATAGTAACTAACACCAATTTACATACCTGGATTTGAGTGAACAGTTAAAAGCTCTAGCATCAAGTGCCCATTAAAATGATGTATATACTCAAGAGAGGTAGTGATTTTTTGTTAATCAGTATCAAGCCACCTCTGCCCTACAAGGTTGGAGAACTATCAATTATTTTGCACCAACTGAATTATTTACAAAATATTTTGGGAAAATTTATCGTCCTTTTACCATGAGCTAAAGAGGCTTGTACTTTTAAGTTAACCTATTTGATTAACCACTCTAATATCCCTAAATAAATGATGAGAGACATTTTTTTTTGCATTTGACAAACCATGTCTTTGATTATCCCTTGTTAGTATCTTACTTGAGATGCATATTGATTTGGTTTTCCACAATTTTATAAAATCATATCTTGCTACAAACTAGTCTCAGCTTAACAACAGATTGATCAAACCCTCACTGACAGAACTTTATCTCATAACTTAACATAAAAATACATCAAACTCAGACATATAACACAATAAAGAGTGAAGGAAATATTCAATAGTGATCTTCAAACTTGAAATGTCATATTGCCAAGTGCCCATTCTTCTACAATTCATTTTTCCAAAGATTCAACATCAGTGTTTGGTGAAACACGAATGTCAAAACCCGCTTTTAGGCTACTTGCGCCAAACAGAAAATGTCATTCACCACCTGTGCCAGTATATACTCTTCCTTTGCAAGCATCCTCCCTACATGAAAATGGGAGCTTTGGAATAGGGTATGGACATACTTAAAAGAAATGTGCGCCAGTCTGTGTAGGGTAAAAGATGCCATAATGTCAAAACCTAAATGTGCACATTATTAGGAACTTGGAGGTAATTTTTATTTCTAAACCTTATTTTCAGGCTGCAGCTCGCCAAATTGGAGAAGTGAAAGGTCAATACTAGCGAGGAAGAGTTTGGAGGAGTGGCAGGAAAATTAGCACAAAATGGTGAAAAGAAACCCAAAAAATGACGAACATTTAAGATCTGTTTAATCATAAAAAATTAATATAATATATAATATAAAATATAATTAATATACTATATATATTTAATATAATAGTAATAAGATTAAATTATATATAATATAAAAATATTAAATATTATTATATTTAATAGTATATATAGGTTATATTATTATTATATATTGTATTCTATAATAAAAAATAAAAAATATAAATATAAAAGTATTATAATTAATAATTAATATATTCTTATATAAAATAAAATAAATTAATATATAAAAAAATTGATAGTTTAATTGATCTTTGGAGAGATTAGGAAAAAGAAAGAGAGATCGAGGGGGAGACAATTCTATTAAGAGAGAGGAATATAATATACTCACACTTGCACCTAAAGGAGGTTCAAGGATTGCGTCGATAGAAAATTATGTTTGTGCATGGATCTGCTACAAATTCTAATTGCATGTGGCTAGCTTAAAAAATTAATAATAAGTGCTAAATAATGGAATGAAATAAATTTCAAAGACAAATCTAAATTAGGGCTCCCTAAAATGCTTCCTCTTTGACCCCATCATGCTGGACTATGGGAATAACACTATTGATTCTTGATTCCTTAAGCGATCCATTCATATGGATTGAAATAATTGATAATATATATGTATTATTTAAATAAAAGTGTTTGCAAGATAACCCTCAAAATGCAATTGGATTGTTTAAATCATATTTTATTAGTGAAATTGATCACAATTGCTCTTTGATACATTTGACATGCTAACACAACAGGAAAATCAAGCTAGCTTCAAATCATAGTTAAAAATATTAATGATTCATTAACATAATGAGTAATAAAAGTTAAAGAATGTAAATGTTAAAATTTTTTATAAAATATGTGAAGGCCTTAATACTGTAGCGAGAGGCAATGCCTTCCACGCAATAGGTATTTTTGGTGCACCAAGCAACCTAGGCGATCAAATGGCTCGCTTACGTAGGGATCCTACGAGGGGGGCTTAAGCTCTATAGATTATGATCAAATTCGAAAGAAAAAACAATAGAGGAGTAATAGTAATTTATTTAGTCATTAATTTAGTCATTTTTATTTGTCTGATATTAGTTATTTATTTAGTCATTTAGTTGTGATTTTACCCAATGACCAAATTAGTCACTTATAAATGACCAAATTAGTCATTTATTTTCCAAATATTACTAGTGTTAGTCACATGACTAAAATTTTTAGTCATGTGACTAAAATTTTTAGTCACATAGTCATTTATTTGCCAAATTCTACTAATGTTGCACCTGGATGCTCCTACATCACTTTAATGTTCTTATACTTTTTTTTTGGTAAAGGTGGCTGAGGCACAAATTATATTGATAAGGAAATGTATTACAAAAAGATAATGAGCTGCCAAAAATAAGCAAAATGCAACTCAAGTATTACAAAATCAAGCCAATTAGGCCGAATCAAAAGTATGTAAAGAATGATCTAGGAGAAAATACAAAATCCTAGAGATACATCTGAAGAAGAGAGAGAATCACTGCAAAATCGAAGAGACTGCACAGGGGCCATAAAACCAACAAGTGGAAGAGGAGAGGCCATGAATAACATAATGCTTCCAACTCAAAATTCTAAAGACCTGCAACATGATACCAAAGACAATATTCTTCCAAACTATAGAGGAACCATCAGAGAGTAAAAGTAACGAGACATGATCAAAATTTTAATAGTGAGAAGGAGAGAAAAATCCTCAAGTTGTACTTCCTTCAGATGAAGTAATATCAAAAGGTGGAGGAAAGTGAGGTTCTTCATGTGGCTCCACAATAGCATGTTGAGTCAATAGACGAATTGCTTTGAACAACATATAAATTGGGTCACTTACAGAATTCTCATATTGTTGAGATAAGAGTCTTAGACGAAATTTAAACTCACTGTTATTTTCATTGAGTAAACCATAAGACATTACTTAGAGAAATTTTGAAGGGTGGTAGTCATTGAGTAGATGTTGTTTGCTAGTGATGCGTCCAACCAAACTTGAACCCTACAAAATGTCATATTTTTCCAAATCCTGTTGGAGTGTGGAGAGTGGGAAGACATGGTCCAACAGGTAAGTGCCTACCAAGAATTTGACCATCTCTATGTCTCCTAAGATATCCATCAAATTATATATGAATTGTGAAGCCATTTTATATGGAAGAGCCATTGTGTGCATGTAAAGCCAATTGAAGCCTAAGAAAATTTGGATTGAGTCAAAAAATTTCTTGCATTCAAAGGAGAATGATTGTCTTAACTTTTCCTCTATATAGGGACAGTCAAATCTTACTTCATGGATGCGGGGAGGCACCAAAACCTTGAAAATTTTATCCATTTTTTGACCCAATATTAGAAGCAGAGGTAGCTAAAAGACGTTGATCCAACAAATAGAGCATAGAATGGGAACCACCATAGCCGGAAAGAAGAATTTAACTTGCTTGATTCCAATAGCAATTAGTGAACCAGAGAAGATGTGTACTCTTGAATAATGTTGAATTTCAAAGTGTTCTTCTTGGAAAAGAAGGAAAATATTGGAGATTTCAATTGGATCAAAAAATCTACTAAAACAAAATGTGGCTTCCTCCAAAGTCCAATCACGAGATCTAGTTCTTGTGGTTAGGTGCTAGAGAAAACACAGAAGAATCATTACCAAATTTGTCCCCAAATTTCTGGACCGCTACCAAAGCAACAATGACTAGGTTAACAGGATACAATAAATGCCAAATTTAAAACTCTAAATATACCTTAAGAATGTTCGAATAGAGGAAAAAATTAGTTGAATGAAAAACATTAGGTACAAGTAACCAACTTATCCATGGAAGTGGCAAGTTTAACACATTCCTAGTGGAGTCAAAAATAAATTTAAAATAGACCCTATTAGGACCTTTGGAGCTTGATACTCAAAATGTGGAAAAATGAATTCCAAGAAAATGCATGTGAGAAGAAGGTCGGTGATTGCCAAGAGAAGAAATCAATGCCGACCAAGAATGCCAAACTTTGAATACTAAAATAATAATTATGGCAGGGGATAAAAATTCCCAATCACTAAATAATTCAAATTGCCACCCCAAGATGAAAAGTAATGTGAACACCAAAGGAGCATGAAAGAATACCATAAACACCTTATGATTTTTGCAAATCTTGAAAGAGTAATTTGCATTCATTTGATAAGAATTCATTGGGGGGAACATTTGCATCAATAACTTTGTTGGCCAAGAGATCCAACACAACATTTGATTCTCTAAAACAATGAGCAATTGTATAGCTTGGAAATTCATCCAATTGTAAAAAAATAAAATCAAGAATATATTTTAGATTCCATGAAGGAGAATCCCTATTTATTAAAGCCAAAATTATTATGATTGAATCACCTTCAATAAAAAGATGAGATATTGAAAGGTTATTGGAAATTTAAGACCAAGACTCAAAGCTCTGAATTTAGCCACATTATTGGTGCCCTCTGAAATTTGTTCACAAGCTCCTCTAATAAAATTTCCATTCCAGTCTCTCAAAATAACAATAATACTTGATTTCCTCAGATTACCCCTAGAGGCTCCAAAGTTTAATTTGATGAAGCTAGGGGGAGGAGGAGACTAAGAAGAAGAAGAAAAGTAGCCATGGGGAGAACCATTGATCAGAATTAAAAATCTTAACCCTGAGAAGCATGAATGAATCCATTTACACCAAGCTTGAGAAAAACCAAATTTCTCAGGATCTTCATTAAAAATTCCCAATTAACCTTGTCATATTTTTTTAACATGTATAGTTTCAAAATCATAGCTAGGGATTTTTCAAAAGAGACTAAATACAAAACCTCATGAGCCACAATGGCACCCTCAAGGGTATCCTTCCTAGGAACAAAACCACTTTGTTCCTCTGAGATGATAAGAGGTAATACTTTTTCCAATCTAGAGGCTATAGCTTTAGTGAAGATCTTATAAATTAAGTTACAAAGAGCTATAGACTTAGAATCATGAAAAGAGGAAGGAGTAGGTTCCTTGGGAATGAGAGTAATGAATGTAAAATTGAAATCCTTTAAAACATTTTTGTATCTTCTAGATTCCTCTAAGGCTAGAAGGACATCAAAGCCCACAATATCCCAACATTTTTGAAAGAAAAAAATTGTAAACCCATTCGGACCCAAAGCTTTCTCAGGTTCCATGGAAAAGACTACATTTTTAATTTCCTCAAGAGATAATTTAGACATTAGCATTTTATTATGACCAACTTTTATAAGTTTCAGGATATTATCGAGTATCTCATTCTCCCCATGAGAATTATATTGAGCACCTGAAGAAAGAATATTTTTCAAATAGTTTACCACCTCAAAGGAAAAATCCTTTGTAAAGGTAAGAGTAGATCTTGAAGATGAAGTAATTGAGAGAATTTTGTTTGATTGTCGACGTAACTTGGTTAAGGCATGAAAATTTTAGTATTCTTATATCCTTCATTCAACCAAGTTTCTCTGGATTTTTGTTTCTAGTAGCATTCTTCCCAAGCTAGGACCTCTTCTAATTTGGCTTTTACCTTTTTATCCTGGTAAAAGAGAGAACCATCCATTGCCTTCTTGATGACTTCTTCATAAATAGCAGACAACTCTAATTATAACCGAAGTTTTTCTGAAAAAATCTTTTTAAAGTGATTAAAGTTCTAGTCCTTGATTTTACTCTTAAGAAGGTGTAACTTTTTGCTCAGTTGGAACATTCTTGTTCCCCTAGAAAATGGATTGGATAGCCACCAATTTCTTATTAAATCCAAAAAAATAGATCTCTAAATCACATAACCTCCAATTTGAAGGGAAGTTTAATTTTACTTCTTACATCAAAAAAGGGAAAAGAGATTGGAAAATGATCAGAACCCAAAAGAGTATGAATGATAAAAAAAAATCCCAAGGTGTTGCCAACCAATTTTTTGAAAGAAAAGAATGATTAAGTTTTTCTGCAATTTGATAGAAATCCTTACATCTATTTTCCCAAGTGTACATTCCATTTTTGATAGGACAATCATATAAGTTATTGGATAAGATGAAGCTATTAAAATATTCTAACAATGTAGATGGGGGAGTTATACCATCCATTTTTTTTTAATAACTTCTGATAGCATTGAAATCGCCTACTATAATCTTAAGAACTAGTGGATCATTCTCAAATCTTACATAAATTTGCCTCCAAATTTGTCTTTTACCAGCCAATGAGCAAGGACCATAAACATTGTAAATTAAGAAATGCAAGTTTATTTTTAAGCATCGTGCAAAGACTTTTATCTAGTTTTCCTTTCTTTCTAATAGGTAAAATTTAACAAAGACTTTATTCCAGAGTATGAATAATCCCCCTGAAGCACCAAATGTAGGAGAAACTATCGAGTCCCAATCATTCCAAGAGCTGAAAGTTTTCATTGTTGACTGGCATGATAAAAATTTGTTTCCTAAAGAAGAATGATATAAAAAAGAGTTCCCAATAAATGACGATTAATTAGGCATTTTTTGTTAGGGGAATTTAATCCCTTACATTTCAAGAAAGGACCCTCATT
>VDFB02081282.1:31749-65866 GCA_007258455.2 Sequoia sempervirens
CAGGGAGAGAGTTCCTCTCTCCTCTTCTTTTCAATTCTTCCTAAGGATTTTTTCCTCGCCAACATTGAGGGGGGGTATTTATCCCCATAGATTTCCTAGAAGTTGATTGAAGGTTCATTTCCAATGTTGATTGAAGACCCACAACAATTTCTAGATTCATTTTCTCTTATTATATTTCTTCCCTCTTTTAGTTTTGCGAGAAATTGAAGCCTGAAGGTTAGAGTTTGGCTGAGAAATGGGGGACAAAGAGAGAAGATCCAAAGTAACAGGAGTAGAAGAAGAAGGAAGAGAAGTTACATAGGTTACAACTTCATTAAAATCTAGCTTTCTTTTAGAATTTTATTGAGTGATGGGAGGAGTTGGAGTATTTTATGCCTTGACCATCTTTCTCCAAAAATTCATTAGCTATTTCCTCAATAAGGTCTTCGGCTTCTTTAGTCATGGCTTCATTAACAATTTTTAACAAATCCTTCTATGAACCATTCAAGATATTCTAAAAATGTGATATATCATTTTTAATAGGAGCATTATTCCCAGTCAAAGATTGAGACATATTAGACTGAACAAAAAGTGGAGAGATATCATTCTTAATAGGTAAATTGATTGAGGATGTCTTGCTACCCTCAACAAAATGATCACTTTTAGAAGTAACCCGATTGGACTCCCTAGGAATATGATGAGGTGAAATGTGAAAAGAAGAAGAACTTAGGGGAAAATGAGGATGGGAATTTTGAGAATGCCTGCTCAGGCCAAACACCCCCAAGAGAGTAGTTAAATCGGGATTTTCCACTTTGATCAAAATATCTGAGTCAATCATTAGATTAGCCTCCTTCCATGTAGAATTTTACCATTTGATTTGTTGAATCCATTCACCTTTTTTACTTGAGAGGCAGATTTTAAGAGGGAGGGAGGTAGAGGATTTATCTGTCAGAGCCTAAACCCTAATTGAGGGTTTACTATTAACAATAAAAAATTCACTTTGAAGAAATATCCCAAAATGATTTAAAATTTGTTTAATAGAAGAAAAGTCTAGATATTCAATTGGAAGAAAAGGGAGAGAGAAACACACAGGCTGAGGGCACAAATCTAGGAATTCCAAAGATAAATTTGCTTTCCAATCTAAATCTCTAAAAATGAATTTTTAATCCAAAAAGGCACTTTTCTCATTACTTTACCTTTAATTGTTGGGTTTTTAAATACTATGAAAAAAGATGATGTAGAAACCACAAACAAATCAAAGAACTCATACTGGTTCTCATGAATCCTAGTTCTTACTTCAAAAAGCGGCATATCATCTCCCCAAAGTTGAACAAAGAAGTTGTTATGCTCACAATCTTCATATTGATTGTCAAGATATAGGGGAATTGTAGGAATTGGTCTCCATTCCCATTCCTTTCTAGTCGTTGCACCAGAACCAAGCAAACCAGGATCAAAACTATTACCCAGACCCATAAAGCTGTTCTTTTTATTATTCATAGAGCTATTTATTTTTTCTAAAAATGAGGGTTTTCTTATACTTGATTTACACATATTTTTATTTTCTTCAAGATGATTACATCATGTGAATTTCTATGCATCATTCAATTGAAAGACTCATTCTAATCTTATGCAGTCACACAAAGATAACATGACCTTCAAGTTTCTAAGCAATTTTGTAAGTACAATAGGTTACCATATGTAAGATTCAACACAGTTTCTACCTACAGAGAAGTACAAGAGCATATAAAATAAAATGGGTCTTATAATTCTAAAGGATATAATCTCCTATTCAAGACTTTAACGTAATAGCCACTTTATCTTAAATCTCAAGCATGCCATTTTGGACCATCAAGATATCCATCAAATTGCTTGTTACAAACTCAAGACCATTGCTACATACCCAAAGCATGAAAGAAGTCTATAGATTCTCACTAGAAGGAACTTTAGAATAACATGAAAACCCTCTAAAATCTAGTGATTTCATCATCACGTGAATTATTTCCTTGTGATAGACAAAAAAAATGTCAATATTTATTATTATTTCTAAATATTTATGCCATATTTCCTCACAATAGACATCAAAATAAATGATACTAATGTGTGAATAAATGGCATTAATTTGATTTGCTATTGACACTAATAACATCTAAAATGTGTTCATTTGCTGAGGTTCTGGCCAGTGTGGAAAGCTTGTACTACTCTTTAAATGAGAGGCAGATCACAAGCATATGAAACATACATGTGAAAAGTGGAAGCACACACAATGCATAGAAATTGTTTGACAGAATTCCCTTGAAGAAAAGAGGTATTGAAAATTGCAACGATTGCAAGATATGCACAAAAGTAAGAAATCTATAAAGGTTTTAGAAAATTCCAAGTAAATGTAATAGGAAGGTACCAACTCTTGTCTAAATACTTGAAAAGATGGAGAATTTCAAAGACGTAGTACTCAATATACAAGAAAATATGTACATAATTCATGATTTATTGTTTCCATTCATGAATGTGATGATCTCTTGTACATTCAATAAAAAAAATATTTTGGCAGTCCACTTTGTTTTTGAGTCAGATAGCTTGAATAATGGAGAAATGTGATAGAACTTGAAGGTGGTTTTACACTCACAATAGAAATTATGATAAATTAATTTCTATTACAGTCCTATTTGGAATCAGGGTTTCAATATTGTGCCTATTGGAAGGGAAGCATTTGTTATATGGGTTCCAACAAATCATCTGAGCATATTCCTCCAAATCTTTGGGGTTTACCGATTTTGGAGTCTTCAAAACTAATCAAACAATATGTTGCATGAGTCAGTTCGCAAAAGGAAAAAAATCCTTGGCAACAATAAACCCTGGCATGCAATAAAATCTCTAGGTTAATATCCAATGATAATGCAAGACTTTGTGGTGCACCCTTCACCAAAACCTATGTATATCAAGAAAAATAATGGCTGGTATGGTACCTCTAGAAGAGGATTCAAGACAAAATACAAGAACACTTACATTAGCCACTACAGTTAGTGGCATAGTGCAAGACACTTGGTAAAATAAAGCATGAGAACCTTGTCAAATAATAGATGTTATTCCAATTTGGATGCCTAAATGTCTCTACTCTAAGTCATACACAACTTATATGAAAATTATATATCATATATCATATTGTTTATATCCTACGATCACTTTGACCAGTTCTATGGTACTCCTTACATTTGTGCATGCCACATAACTTCGATGGCAATGCTAAAATGCATGAAGTCCTTAACACAATGCACCTAGGCCAGTGATGCTTTTAGAAGTGAGAATTCGGCTATGGTTGAAATGAGTGTGTGTTGATCTAGTGGTTTGTGAGTTGATGACAAGAATGGTGTTTCACATTAATAAAGTATATTTTGAGAAATTTGGTGGAAAAATTTACACTTATAAACATTATGGAAAGGTAGTACCTAAACTAGAACAAGCTTGGAATAAATTGCATTGAACCATATACGATTGCACCGATGGAGAAGAGGAACATACCAAAGATTTTGTTGGAGACACCCCTAATTTAAATCCATCATTCAGTTCAATGTCTACAACAACAAAACAAAAAAAATTATTAATTAAATCACACCTGGCTTGGCTTTAACAACCACATGTGGGTATGTGTAGGATCATGATGGGCCAAAAAGTGGCAATATGAGGGGTATGTGGCTGACGACTATTTTTTAGCCAAAATTGATGAAACGAAAAGGGTTTTTAAAGGAGATTCTCAGATTTACACCGATATAAATTATGCTTTACTTTGCATTTAATAAGTAATTATTATTCATTTTCTATTCAAATTACGACTAAAGTCCTAATTGATAGGCTAATTGAAAAACATCTATAGCTTTCTAACAGTATCACATTTTTTTGAATCCAAAACATGCGTCACATTCTATGCTTTGCATAATATAGGATTAAAGAAATAATAATTGAATTTCATGAAGTTTTGACCAAGTTAAGGTGGTCAGACGTACAAAGTTTTTATATTTTTAAAAAATTTGTAATAAAAAATTAATAATTAATTATTTACTTGGAAAAAAATTACAAAAAAATATGCATCAGATCGGTGCATGAGTCCTATACTTATATCTAAAATCTTATAAAAAAATATTATCATTTTATTGTGGTTAGGGTGGTCAGACAAACACCTACTTCTTATTTTTTCCCTGAAATTTAAGCCACTGCATTGAAATTTCAAATTTTCACCAAATAGATTTTTTTTTTTAAACATACCTAGTAGTTTAGAAACTACATTCAATTTTCTATAGATTCTATTCTTACTCATTTTTGAAATAATATAGATAACTTATTCAAATTTTTACATCAAGTTTCCTAACTCTAATTTTTCTAATTTTTTTGCCACTTAAGGGCCTATTTTTTCCATGATGATCCTGCACATTCCCATGGATGAAATTCACCTTTCAAGACCATTCAAACATTACATATTTTCCTCAACAATGGGGAGACACTAACTCATAGCATCACATATAGATACAATTTGGTCATTTTTATTCAACATACATTAGCAAAACTTGCTAACCAAGTATTTATCAATGGTGTGATAGCCTATAACTAGAAATGGCCACACAAAACCAAACATTCCTAAAGATTATCACATAGCTTATGGGTTAATGTATAGAACATGGCCATCACCTTCTTTTTTATGAATATCTTGGTATTGTGACATTATATGATATCATACACTTAACAAATGGTAATGGCAAGAGGCTAACATGGAACTCTCAAATAAGGAAAATTTTCCACTCGGATGTTGGTTGCTTTAGATGTAGTACTCTTAAATATGTCATTGTCATTATCCCATTCCTTTTCCCATCTAACCCATTTTTTCCTCCATTTTTAATCCCCTTTCCACACCCCATCCATCCATTTTCTCATTTCATTAACTTATTTTCCTATTTATACCCATCTATTTTATGAATTCTCTATCCCATTTTCTCATTTGAGTAACTCATTTTTCTATTTTCCTAACCCATTTTCTCATTTCCCTAACCCATTTTCCAATCCAACCATTTTTTTTCCCATCTAACCCACTCCATTTTACTACCCTACCACATGTTTCCATATCCAAAAAATATGTGTTCACCCTCATTTTCCCCAACCCTAGCTCATTTTCCCCTTAAACCATAACCTAAACATTCCCCAACAAACTAAATTTTCCTCACTATCTACTCACTCAAAACTTGTGTGCATACACCACCCATGGTGTGTTACATGACAAGTTAGTGATTTTCATAGGGAGTGATTTTCTTCAAGATGATTACATCATGTGAATTTTTGTGCATCATTCAATTGAAAGATCCATTCTAGTCTTATGCAGTCACACAAAGATAACATGACCTTCAAGTTTCTAAGCAATTTTGTAAGTACAATAGGTTACCATATGTAAGGTTCAACACATTTTCTACCTACAGAGAGTACAAGAGCATATAAAATAAAATGGATCTTATAATTCTAAAGGATATAATCTCTGATTCAAGACTTTAACATAATAGCCACTTTATCTTAAATCCCAAGCATGCTATTGTGGACCATCAAGACATCCATCAAACTGCTTGTTACAAACTTGACCATTGCTACATACACAAAGCATGAAAGAATTCTATACATTGTCACTAGAAGGAACTTTAGAATAACATGAAAACCCTCTAAAATTTAGTGATTACATCATCACATGAATTATTTCATTGTGATAGACAAAAAAAAATGTCAATATTTATTATTATTTCTAAATATTTATGCCATATTTCCTCACAATAGACATCAAAATAAATGATACTAATGTGTGAATAAATGGAACTAATTTGAGGTAGATCAACAAATTTCACTAAGCACTAATGTGTGTTCATTTGCTGAGGTTTTGGCCAGTGTGAAAAGCTTGTATTACTCTTTAAATGAGAGGCAGATCACAAGCATATGAAATATTTCCTTCTTGAGTCTAAAGAAAGCATTAAAGCAATAGACCAAAATTTCAATTTCCTTTGCCCCCCTAGATGAAGGAGATGTCAATTTGAAAGGAGGTCGACAAAAGTATCCCGTACAATGCAACACTCAATGCTATAGTTACTTTAGTACACATCAATACAAGAAGGGAAAGCTTATAAAGTGTGTTGAATATAATCACCTTGATTAAGAATACAAAAGTCATTAGAACCTTGTCAGAATATTCAATATTATTGGAACTAGTTGTAAAAAGAGGAACCATTCAAGGAGGACAATTCATGAACCACTACTCTAGAAACATACATAGAAAATATTTGACAAATTCCCTTGAAGAATAGAGGTATTTCAAATTGCAACGATTGCAGGATATGCACAAAAGAAAGAAACTTGTAAAGGTTTTAGAAACTTCCAAGTAAATGCAACATACATTGCCAAATATTACCACTATTTGATGGTCAAATCTTTCAATAGGGTGCATAGAATGAAGATGGATAATTTCAAATACCTAGTACTTAGTATACAAGAAAAGATGTACATAACTCATGCTTTATTGTGTCCATTCATGAATGTGATGATGTCTTGTACATTTTGTATACAAGAAAATAAGGATAGTATCAATGGTACTCCTTACATTTGTGCATGCCACATAACTTTGATGGCAATGTTGAAATGTATGAAGTCCTTGATATAATTACACCTAGGCCATTGAGAATTTGGCTATGGTTGAAATGAGTGTGTGTTGATCTAGTGGTTTGTGAGCTGGTGAGAGGAATGGTGTTTCACATTAATAAAGTATATTTTGAGAAATGGTGGAAAAAGTTACACTTATAAATGTTATGGAAAGGTAGTACCTAAACTAGAATAAGCTTGGAATAAATTGCATTGAACCATATATGATTTCACCAATGGAGAAGAGGACCATACCAAAGATTTTGTTGGAGACACCCCTTATTTAAAGCCATCCTTTAGTTTAGTGTCTGCAACAACAAAACAAAAAATTTATTGATTAAATCACACCTCGCTTGGCTTTAACAACCACATGTATGAAATTCACCTTTCAAGACCATTCAAGCATTACATATTTTCCTAAAAAATGGGGAGACACTCACTCATAACATCACATATAGATACAATTTGGTCATTTTTATTTAGCAGACATTAGAAAAACTTGCTAACCAAGTATTTATCAATGGTCTGATAGCCTATAACTAGAAATGGCTACACAAAACCAAACATTCCTAAATATTATCACAGAGCTTATGGGTTAATGCACAAAACATGGCCATCGCCTTCTTGTTTATGAATATCTTGATATTGTGACATTATATGATATCATACACTTAACAAATGGTAATGGCAAGAGGCTAACATGGAACTCTCAAATGAGGACAAGTTTCCACTCGGATGTTGGTTGCTTTAGATGTAGTACTCTTGAATATTTCATTGTCTTATTTCATTAGCCCATCCCTTTTCCCATCCAACCCATTTTTTTCTCCATTTTTAATCCCCTTTCCCCACCCCATCTATCCATTTTCTCATTTCATTAACTTATTTTCCTATCTAAACCCATCTATTTTATGAATTCTCTATCCCATTTTCTCATTTGAATAACTCATTTTTCTATTTTCCTAACCCATTTTATCATTTCCCTAACCCATTTTCCAATCCACTCCATTTTACTACCCTACCACATGTTTCCATATCCAAAAAATATGTGTTCACCCTCATTTTCCCTAACCCTGGCTCATTTTCCCCTTAAACCCTAACCTAAACATTCCCCAACAAACTAAATTTTCCTCACTATCTACTCACTCAAAACTTGTGTGCATGCACCACCCATGGTGTGTTACATGACAAGTTAGTGCACTTGTACCACAACCTATTATGCATGAACCATGTAGTGCACATGCATCACACCCAATTATGCTTATTCCACAACCTAATGTGCATGTGACACACAATGAGTTGGGTGCAATACCCATTAGCCCTCTTGTGCCAAATTATGCATTTGCCACACCCTAGTGTGCCTATGCAACATTAGTGCATGTGCTATGCAAGCATGCTTCTATGCCAAATTGGCACATATTTTATGCAAGCATGTGCCTATGCCAAATTCACATCCAATTCACATGTCCTATGCAAGCATGCACCTATGCTATTTGTGTGTGTTCCTATACAAAAAGCACTTGTATGCACAAACTTCCCCAAAAAAACCTCATAATGATAAGAAAAAAGAAATGCCACATTAAATGCATATATGATAAGTTCACTTGAGGTTGGCTCACTAGTTGTCAATGTTGATACTCTTGAACCAACTTTCTTTGATACTTATTAATTGACACAATGTCCATTATGCTCAACTTCTTCCTCCAAATTATAGATCTTCCATTTTTCACTCCACCAAAGTCAAAATCACTATTTCTCTCCATATCCTATTTATAGGTTTTTCCTCCAATTTGTTTTTCTTCTTTTCACTCTAATGTTACTCTCCCACCTTGATTTTTCACCCCTTATTCCTATTTCTTTGAAACAAATTTATATAATGTCATGTCAAAGAGGGACAAAATTGTAGACACCTAAAATGCATTGTTGCATTACTCATGTTATCACAAGAAGACTATCTCATAGATCTACAGTCAATTTTAATTAAGTAAACAACATTGATTAATTAATAAATTTGATCATTTTTCTAGCATTAATTCAATAAATTTTGACTATGTAGAAACAAGGAAAAAATTTCTATAGATTTCAAAAATGGTAAATCCACTGATTATGAAAATGACACTTTATTCATTTCAACTAAATTTGTAGTGATTTAAGTGCCTCAAATCAAATGGATCCTCATAGGGAGTCATTTTCTTGATATAGAGTACATGTGGTTATGGTAAGGTATTCTTTAGTGACAATAGTTTTTGTTGAATAGTTAGCAAAGGGAAGGTAAACCTTGTGTTTAGTAGTGGGAGAGTAAAACAATTCATAGATGTGTTGCACATTTTAGGTTTAACCTGAAATTTAGTTTTGGTTTCTAAAATGAATGATATTAGAATGAATGTCAAATTGGTAGTAGTAGTTGTAGAATGAATAGAAGGAATCTAGTGCTAGCTAAGGGATATTGGTGTGGGACTTTGTTTATTCTTGGTTCATCTACTTATTATAACTTAACCTATGCAATTGGAAACTCATATTCATGTATATAATGACACGGGACATTGGGCCACACTTGTGAAAAAGGGATTAAGATTACATTTAATAAAATTATAGTGGATGGTTTATTTAGTTATTTTGTAGATTTTGATTTTGTGAGCATTATATGTGTTTGCAAAATAGAGCAAAGTTTAATTCTTATAGAACTAAAGCAAAGGGATATTAGAGGTTATTCATAGTGATATTTTTGGATCATGTGGATGTTTCTTGAATTAGAAAATCTCATTATTATGTTCATTTTTTAATGACTATTCACATATATGTGGATTTTTTTTTAAGGCATAAATTTATTTAAGTTAACAAGTTTAAATATTTTAAGGTTCTTGTTGAAATTTAGATAGATCAAAAAATAAAAATTATTAAGGTTAGATAATAGAGGCAAAATATTTCTCTAGAGAATTTGATGACTTATAGAAGCATGCACATATTGTGATGTAGAAAACAATTTGATATATGCCATAGAGAAAAGGCATCATAGAGAGGGTGAATAGGACACTAATAGATAGAACTAGAAGCATGTTAAGTACTGATCGATTGGATACAACTTATAGAAAATATAAGTTCTTAAGAAGGCTCCAACTGAAAATATAACGTATAGACAATGTTACAACTCTCTAATCGTCAAGTGGTTCTTTAAAGGACGCAATATCTCGCCCATGCATAGAATAACCACCGTCAACTATAAGGTTGTGGCCATTGATGTAGGAAGCCTCATCAGATGCTAGAAACAAGAAAGCATTGGCCACATCTTCAACAGTAAGCTTCCTTCCATTGGTGGCGTGCCTCTCAAACTCATCCTCAAGGGCCTCCTTAGGACATTGCCCATTAGATGCCTTATGAAGCCACTCCTCCATCATCTTTGTCACAATCCCATAGGATGAGACAGCATTGACACGTATTCCTGTCTTTGCCAACTCCACTGCACCGCTCTTCACCAACCCCAAGAGAGCATTCTTGGAAGCCATGTAACCATGAGACTCGTTATCAGTCTTAAGAAATGCCAACACACTGCCGCTGAAGAGTATGGAACCAGAGTTGCGGGGAATCATGACCCTCGCAGCGTGCTTCATGCCTAACATAGGTCCTGTCAAATTCACTGCCATCATTCTTTCCCAAGTGTCTAGTTGAACTTTCGTGATGACATTCCCATGAGCGTGCATCATAGCCGCATTGTTCACCATGATGTCGAGACGCCCCTTCTCCTCCATTGCTCGATCTACAACCCCTTTCACATGGCTCTCGAATGCCACATCACATTTCACAAATGAACAACTCCCATGGAGCTCTTGGCATACTTTAAGCCCTGCCTCTTCATCGATGTCAGCAATGTACACATAAGCACCTTCTCCCACAAACTTCCTTGCCGTGGCTGCACCTATACCATTTGATCCACCTGTCACTATTGCCACTTTTCCTTTGAATCTCCTCATCCTATACCCACTCAAATCATCAGATACGCAAACATAAACTAAATCCAGAAACATCACCATACAAGTAAAAAGCAAGAAAAAAGAATAAAAGCATTCTGTGATACAAATCAACTTGAAAAAGATGTACACCATAAACTACGTAAATCAGTCCACCATTGCCATGGAATAAGCAGAAAGCAAGAAAAAAACATAAAAGCTTACATTGACGAAGCCATAAGAAAACTCAAACTGTTCCTCTGCTCTTAGCTTTGGCATTGACACATGAGTAGTTTTTAGAGACATCATCATCGTTGCCATACATATGGATTCCTCTTCCTACCAATTCCTATCCAGAGTGGGAAGCATTCTTGCATTTTTATTTGGTTTTGTTTCTTCCAAAAGGGAGACAAGTTGTTTTTCGACATTGGATCATGTTTTGTCTTCATGCACTAACCATTTTTACAAGTGATTACACATTATAGCGGGGCTATATAGTCTCTCTATTTCCCTCTTATGGGGGGGCTATTGATTATATTGTATTCTTGTGATGGATGTAGCTCTTGGGGAGTATTGATGTTGAGACCTCCACTCATCACTTCCATTACTTGTACATGATTTGCATTAGATTCAAGCATTATATCTCTCTTTTGGAGAGGAGTTTTAATCTTTTTTCTATTCTAGTGATTAAATTTATATATCCATTCCAACTCCTATTTATTTTTTGTATCATTTTGATAAAAATATTCAATAAAATTACATAGAAACAAGTGGCACGCTCTTGTGTTAAGTTTGACTCATGATCTAATTCTTATATCTATCTTTTAAACATTCATTTACACCTATTTATATGCATTCACACTCAACCCTTTCTTATTTTACACACATTGGACTATATATTCATCATTATTAACCATTTTTCATACCTATTATCACATCCATATCCACACATTTTTCCATGCATAAATCTTAGTACCATACTATATTGGGTCAATATAGAGTACCTCAAGATTGACACAAAAATTCAAAATCTTAGATAGTGATTTTACTCATGACCATTATGAGCTAACATGGTACACATTTGTGTAACTTATTGCTCTATTTTTGCATTTACAAAAATTTAATGTCCAATCAATTCATATGTTCACTCAAAGAAAAATAATTAGCAAATTCTTTAATTACTAAGAGACAAAAAGAGTTAAAATTTGCATTAGAATCATTTAGCCTATTTGCATGCTTGGAAATGTTTTATTCAAAATTTGAATAAAATATCTAATTCAAACATTGGGTTGACTTGAGAGAATTTGACCGTGGTATTTGGTAACCACTCAAAGGTATTTTAAATGCTATCATCTTTATGAGCATTTAGATACCAAAGAATCTTGTCCAAATAGTTTGTAGGATCCTATATTGTGTTAGGTTGATCTTATGTATTGTACTATCAATTCCACATCCATGGGGTTAAAGATAAAGGGATTGAGATCAATCCAAATCAAATTATAGATCTATTCTAATGTGGTCACATTCATTAGTTAAAGATAATTGAATTCCTATATTTGAATGAAATGATTTTATGTGAAAACAACATTAACTATTTATCCTTTTCTTAAAAAATGAAATCCAATATATGAAATGTGAGCTCTTGATTAAATCAAAGTTAATTATGTGAATATTATTAGCTCTTATTTAATAATATTAGATTTATGTGAAATGGATTTCATTCCTTTACAAATATATATTTCCGCAAGTATGACCTTGTAGATCGGGGTAGAATTCAGGCAATAAGCATGAATCAATAATAACAGCCTCAAACTATCAAATTCAAGCTAATAAAGAGCCTAATCCAACAATGAAACACAAATGAACATAGAAATGACATAATAATGAAGAAATAATACTCAATATCTATGCCAAAGTTGAATCATCTCCATTGCTCTTCTCCATTTTGCTTTATTTGTTCTCAAACAATATGCAATGCATTTGCAATAAGTTTGATGTTGATGCAAGATAGCTAGATATCAAAATAGCAAAACTTCAAAGATTGTGGTTGTAGGGTTGAAATGAAGATGATAGCTTTCTTTTAAATAGAAATCCCAATTCAAATGAAGGGTGAGGATTGAAAGATGAGGTATAATGATCAATGGATGAGGTTAATTGAGACAAGGATAGGGAAGGATGGACCAAAACACAAGAAGTCAGTTGAGATTTAGGGCTTGGCTAAGAATAAATTCAAATTAAATAATGACAACTATTTAATTTATGGGAGGGAAAATGAATAATTAAATAATTAAAAACAATTATTTAATTATAGAAGAAGGATGGAGTGTTAAAATATTAAATAATTAAAAATACTTATTTGATAAGAGATGGAGAGAAATGATAAACAGTTAAATAATTAAAATAATTCTTTAATTATAGAAGAGGGAAATGAGAAATAATCAAATAAATAAAATTATTTAATTAGGGAGGGAAAAGGCTAATGAATAATTAAATAACTAAAATAATTATTTAAATATAGAGGAAAATGGAAAAAAATAATTAAATAAATAAAATTTAATGCTATGAGATTTCTGCAATCCATAATGCTTAAGATTTGTTATTTTTGGATTTTGATTGTGTTTTGAGTTTTTTTATTAACATTTCTCATCTCCTTATGCTTGCTATCATCCCAAGGATGGATCACTGAGTGTGATCCAAAATGTTGATGAAAAAACTCAAAACACAATCAAAATCCAAAAATAAAAATCTTAAATAAAATTTATATAATTATGGGAAAAAAGGATAAATTAGTGACATAACTTGAATTAATCAAAAGAGGAATGAGATAAAGTGAATTAATTAAAACCCGAAGAACAGAAATACTCACAAAATAGAGAATAATATTTTATTCAGAGGAAAATGGCACTTAGAGAATAATTAAATTAAAAAATTAGAATTTCATTATTTTCGAGACTACCAAAATTACAATTTGAAATTCAAGTTTAAATTCACAAGCACATTTCTAAAATATGCAGGCAGCCATAACTTTTAATCCGACCGTGGATCTTCAATGATAATACCTTTTGTTGCTTGCAAGCTTTTTTATCATTTAGTGTCAAATAGAAATTGAACTTGAATAACTTTCAAGAATGATCTTGACCTGATTCTTTCACGATGATTTTGAGCATTATGTCAAAGCAATAAAGTTGGAAACTCTTATGGGTATCCAGAAATACAAAAACATCTACAAAAAGAAAACAACAGGAACAAAAATGGAAATCATCTTTTGGGTGATGCAAGATTGCCCTCACACCACTGGATGCTCCTGCATCATAAAGTGAATTAATTAAATAATTAAGAATTATTTAATTAAAATAGAGGAAAATGGCATTAGAGAAAAATTAAATAATTAAAATTATTTAACTATGTATGGAAGGAGGAAAATTAGTGATAAAATGTTGCTTGCAGGCTCGAGACACTTTTCAGTGTTTCAATTGTGTTGATATAATATGATTTTGAGCATTATGTCAAAGAATAATCATGAAAATTCAGCTCAAAACTTTCCCCAGTGTGATCCGATAGACGTAGGATAGGATGATGCTCCCTCAGGAAAATTGACAAATTTTTAAAAGATTTTGAAAAATTTGGAAAGTTTACTGATAAGCTAATTGGATAGCCACAAATGCATTGGTGATGAAAAACTAGGTTCAAAAGATGATATAGGGACTTGATATTTGGTTTCAAAGGCAAAAGTTGTTGTGGCCCGTTATGCAGGTAGGGGCCCTATTAGGTAAAATTAGGTTATAAATATACCCTAGGGGGTGAAAGTAGGTCATTTGTGAACTTTTTCTTTAGGAGTTCAAGAGCTCTGGTTTGAGGTTTACTACGAAGTTATTACCAAAATGTCACCTATACTAGTCGTTGCACACAGTGGATACTAAGTACGACCATATGGATGTGAGGAGGGATTGGGGGATGTTGTATGTATCTAAACCTTTCTTTGTGATTTTGTTAAATTTTGGTAGATTTTAGGGCTCAAAGAAGGGAAAATAGATGCAATGCACTTTTTGCACCACAACTGTCATCATGTTCGCCACAACCGTGGTGCCATGCATCACAATCATAATCTTTGACACAATTATTTTTTGGCACCGCAAAGGTGTGACACATGTATAACTTGGTTGTAACTATAAATTGCATTGCAATTGTGTTGGTGTGATGCAGTTGTAGGGGAAATGATGCAACTGTGATAGTGCATTGTAAATGCATGACAAAATGATGCAATTGTGAAACTGCAACAAAATTTTGAAGTATGATGCATATGAATGACTATGTGATGCATTTGGTTGATCGAAAAATTTAGGAAATTTTCAAAAGAAAATTGAAAATATAATAGCTTGAAAATAGGTTAAGTTAGATGTTGTGATTAACATGATGTGCTTTAAATGTGATTGCAGGTGAGAAGTTTGCGCTAATATATATGCAAGAGAGCCAACCAATATTGTTTGCATTATGAGATCACTTGGTTGTGGAGGATCGAGATACACTATCTGCTCCTGGACTATACCATGTGACATTCATGCTTATTGTGTGGGATAATAGGGGATATTGATAGCACTGACACATAGGTGGAACTCGGAAGATGAGTTCATTCCACCTATTGACTAGTGAGGTGATAATGGCATTAGAGGGCATCTGGAGGATTTTGCTGCTTCCTATTCATGGGGAGTGAGTAGTTTATGATACTGGGTGAGGATTAGTGGCGATGCAACAGGTGTTTGACATTGACTTACTGGTGGAGCTAGGGGTGGAGAACTACAAGATCAGGTGGGACACCCTAGAAGAAAAGTACCATAGGCTTATTTTTGTGGTATTCTTAGTGATTATGGGAGTGGTATTCCCTAACACACATGGAAATGAGTTTTTGGTATGATGGAGGGAGATGCTAGAGGGCATTATGATAGAGGCGATTGTATATGTGTGGGGACCCTACCTCTTGGCGATGCTATATTTATAGCTACATGATGTAGCTTACAAAGATAGAGAAAACATTAGTTGTGGTACAACACTATTGATGGTATGGGTGTGGGAGCACATTGCAGTGTTCAGATCACCTGTGCATAGGTACTTGGTTCCAGGACTACCATATGTGTACATTTATGGAGGAGTGGTGACTCAGATCAAGGTAGGGGATATTGGCTACTAGAGGCATACTATTGACATGATGGATAGGTTTACATGGAGACCCTATAAGGATTGCATGGGTTGGGATGATGATAGTGAGCACCTACCTTATTGCAAGCATACACGATATTTGATTGGATGGAAAATTATGACACAACAGATTATAGAGAGACACCTACTAGAGAGGGTCCTCAGATAGTTTTGAGAGCACCAAGGATTGCGAGAGGGCACAACAAATTTTTCCAAATAAGTGAGAGGTCCCACAATGGGGGCCTATGGCAAATTTTAAAGTGGCTATGCAGGAAATAGTTAGATTGGAGCCTTTGCATTGGGGAGCGGTGACCAATGTGGCCATCACAAGAACTACTTGAGAGTATGATGCATGGTTGGCCACTCATAGATTGACACCCTTCACAGACCCAGACCAGCTATGACCAGTGGAGAGGATGGGTTGAGGTCCATGAGGGAGGCTATGAGGTAGAGGGAACAGGATGGGATATGATGAATATGGAGATGTAGATGATGGAAAAGATTAAGATGGTGGATGGGGAGATAGAGGTAGAGGTGATTGAGGTAGGGATGGTAGGGATAGGGGTCAAGATGATAGAGGTTGGTGGGGTAGGTTAGGACTACAACCAAGAGCACCATAGAGGGTATCCTAATGAATTCCACCCATTCAGTAGGAGGGAGAGTAGGTAGAGGTCAAGATGGAGGAGGTGAGGAGGCAATGGTTGAGGAGGAGGATGTAGCAGTCGAGGAGGAGGTAGCTAATGATGTTTCCATCTAAGAGGAGTGTCTACATGATGTCCCGATCAAGAATATGATTATGGATTTATGGTTAGAGAGGATACGAAGGATGCGGGGTAGGGTCCCTAGGCATGTATATAAGCACTCCAAGCTCAGGTGTAGATGCTATAGGAATAGTTAGCACAAATATTAGCTTTGCAAGGTTAGATACAGATGCTTACAGCTGAGAGAGATTAGGAAATTGTAAGGGAACATAGAGCAGAGCAATGATTCATTCAGTTCATAGCAACAAAGAGTGGACTAGTGGATGAATTTACAGACACTATATATCAAGCCAGAAGAGAGGCTCAATACTATAGGGATCTATATGAGAATTCAGTGCTAGAGACAATCAGGGCTCCCAGTTTCTAGAGCCATAGCTTGAGCAAGATACACTCACGTAGGTCTCAGAGCAATGGGGAAGTCTCATAGAGATGATCAAGACCATATGAAAAATCCTCAAGATCATAACAGAGGGAGAGAGACCATTAGGGTCACGAGATGAGGGCAATATAGGCTAGGCCTATTTTATATGTTTTAGAGATTTATATTTTTGATTGAGCCTAAGAGCTCCATTTTTTATATATATCATGATATTCTATTGTGAAAAATTATTATTTTTTATATATATGGAAGATATATGACATTGGTGGTGACTACATGATTATGTTTGGCTCTATATGTATTTTTCCTTATGGATATGTGATGCTTCCTATATGATATGATGTTATGGATGTATGATGTATGGTTTATGGTAGCACATGTTTATGATATATGGATGGATGCACATGGTTCTATTATATGTTTATGTATGATATGATGTATGGATAGATGCACATGATGATATGATATTGTGGATATACAGGATGAAACTATGAGGTTTATGGCATGCTTTTATGCAATGCTTATGTGGATGAGGATACTACATGATGTGATGCTATGCACATTTTATTTTCTAATGTGATATGGATGACCTAATATGTATATAATAATGATACCTCTGATGTCTTAACATGATTATGGATGCAAGATGATACTACTAATGCATTTTCTTTTGTATGTCACAACACGCTATTAGGATGAATGCAAGGAAGAACATATAGGATGTTAGTGTAGAAAGAAGGATGACGACGACAGAAAATGAGGCAGATAAATTGACACTGCTATCTTGAGATCTTGATAATAAATGATCAAGATTTTATATTATTACATATTTATCATCATAACTTATTATGGAAATGGATGACGAACACAAAGATATGACATAAACCAAGGTGTGATAGATCATCCCTTGTGCAAAATAGACATGCAACAAAAAAGGAGTTCCATTACTTAGACTAGTAACCATAGAACCTTGTCAGAATATGTGAGGAAGTAACCACAAAGCATGTTAATCCTGACACAAGGAAGCATTATATTAAGCTTTTTTCATGCGTAGGATATTTTGATTAATTCCAAATGGACCCTAATCACACACAAGGAACCTAGTTGCCCTAGTCATATTTCCAAGAGAAACCACAAAAAAAAATCGAAGAGAAAAAGGTCATGATCCATCATCACTCCTCTAAATCCTTTTGGGACATCCTTGAGGCATATAGTAACATGACCAAAGATAAATAAGATAAAAATATAAGATAAACTAGACCAACAAAGTCAATAGCCATTTATATTAGATTTCCATATTGTATGATTAGATTCTAGATAATGATAGCACCTGGTTTTAGGAAAGGAAACATGCCATATAAGCCTAGGGAGCCTGATGATGTAACATCCTATCTAAGACTAAAGATTGATGGATAATGTATGATTTCATACATGAGGCAAGTTGTATAATCCCAAGGATCCCGATGATGTTACATGTACTATATAAGACTGTTTCATATCTGATAAGGATAATAGATGTTTTTTTTTTATGGTTGATGCTTGATATTTTATAGGTACATGTGTTTAGAAAATTGATCATTGTGTTACATGACAAGTTAGTGCACTTGTACCACAACCTATTATGCATGAACCATGTAGTGCACATGCATCACACCCAATTATTCTTATTCCACAACCTAATGTGCATGTGACACACAATGAGTTGGGTGCAATACCCATTAGCCCTCTTGTGCCAAATTATGCATTTGCCACACCCTAGTGTGCCTATGCAACATTAGTGCATGTGCTATGCAAGCATGCTTCTATGCCAAATTGGCACATATTTTATGCAAGCATGTGCCTATGCCAAATTCACATCCAATTCACATGTCCTATGCAAGCATGCACCTATGCTATTTGTGTGTGTTCCTATACAAAATGCACTTGTATGCACAAACTTCCCCCAAAAAACCTCATAATGATAAGAAAAAGGAAATGCCACATTAAATGCATATATGATAAGTTCACTTGAGGTTGGCTCACTAGTTGTCAATGTTGATACTCTTGAACCAACTTTCTTTGATACTTATTAATTGACACAATGTCCATTATGCTCAACTTCTTCCTCCAAATTATAGATCTTCCATTTTTCACTCCACCAGAGTCAAAATCACTATTTCTCTCCATATCCTATTTATAGGTTTTTCCTCCAATTTGTTTTTCTTCTTTTCACTCTAATGTTACTCTCCCACCCTGATTTTTCACCCCTTATTCCTATTTCTTTGAAACAAATTTATATAATGTCATGTCAAAGAGGGACAAAATTGTAGACACGTAAAATGCATTGTTGCATTACTCATGTTATCACAAGAAGACTATCTCATAGATCTACAGTCAATTTTAATTAAGTAAACAACATTGATTAATTAATAAATTTGATCATTTTTCTAGCATTAATTCAATAAATTTTGACTATGTAGAAACAAGGAAAAAATTTCTATAGATTTCAAAAATGGTAAATCCACTGATTATGAAAATGACACTTTATTCATTTCAACTAAATTTGTAGCGATTTAAGTGCCTCAAATCAAATGGATCCTCATAGGGAGTCATTTTCTTGATATAGAGTACATGTGGTTATGGTAAGGTATTCTTTAGTGACAATAGTTTTTGTTGAATAGTTAGCAAAGGGAAGGTAAACCTTGTGTTTAGTAGTGGGAGAGTAAAACAATTCATAGATGTGTTGCACATTTTAGGTTTAACCTGAAATTTAGTTTTGGTTTCTAAAATGAATGATATTAGAATGAATGTCAAATTGGTAGTAGTAGTTGTAGAATGAATAGAAGGAATCTATTGCTAGCTAAGGGATATTGGTGTGGGACTTTGTTTATTATTGGTTCATCTACTTATTATAACTTAACCTATGCAATTGGAAACTCATGCTCATGTATATAATGACATGAGACATTGGGCCACACTAGTGAACAAGGGATTAAGATTACATTTAATAAAATTATAGTGGATGGTTTATTTAGATATTTTGTAGATTTTGATTTTGTGAGCATTATATGTGTTTGCAAAATAGAGCAAAGTTTAATTCTTATAGAACTAAATCAAAGGGATATTAGAGGTTATTCATAGTGATATTTTTGGATCATGTGGATGTTTCTTGAATTAGAAAATCTCATTATTATGTTCATTTTTTAATGACTATTCACATATATGTGGATTTTTTTTTAAGGCATAAATTTATTTAAGTTAACAAGTTTAAATATTTTAAGGTTCTTGTTGAAATTTAGATAGATCAAAAAATAAAAATTATTAAGGTTAGATAATAGAGGCAAAATATTTCTCTAGAGAATTTGATGACTTATAGAAGCATGCACATATTGTGATGTAGAAAACAATTTGATATATGCCATAGAGAAAAGGCATCATAGAGAGGGTGAATAGGACACTAATAGATAGAACTAGAAGCATGTTAAGTACTGATCGATTGGATACAACTTATAGAAAATATAAGTTCTTAAGAAGGCTCCAACTAAAAATATAACGTATAGACAATGTTACAACTCTCTAATCATCAAGTGGTTCTTTAAAGGACGCAATATCTCGCCCATGCATAGAATAACCACCGTCAACTATAAGGTTGTGGCCATTGATGTAGGAAGCCTCATCAGATGCTAGAAACAAGAAAGCATTGGCCACATCTTCAACAGTAAGCTTCCTTCCATTGGTGGCGTGCCTCTCAAACTCATCCTCGAGGGCCTCCTTAGGACATTGCCCATTAGATGCCTTATGAAGCCACTCCTCCATCATCTTTGTCACAATCCCATAGGATGAGATAGCATTGACACGTATTCCTGTCTTTGCGAACTCCACTGCACTGCTCTTCACCAACCCCAAGAGAGCATTCTTGGAAGCCATGTAACCATGAGACTCGTTATCAGTCTTAAGAAATGCCAACACACTGCCGCTGAAGAGTATGGAACCAGAGTTGCGGGGAATCGTGACCCTCGCAGCGTGCTTCATGCCTAACATAGGTCCTGTCAAATTCACTGCCATCATTCTTTCCCAAGTGTCTAGTTGAACTTTCGTGATGACATTCCCATGAGCGTGCATCATAGCCGCATTGTTCACCATGATGTCGAGACGCCCCTTCTCCTCCATTGCTCGATCTACAACCCCTTTCACATGGCTCTCGAATGCCACATCACATTTCACAAATGAACAACTCCCATGGAGCTCTTGGCATACTTTAAGCCCTGCCTCTTCATCGATGTCAGCAATGTACACATAAGCACCTTCTCCCACAAACTTCCTTGCCGTGGCTGCACCTATACCATTTTATCCACCTGTCACTATTGCCACTTTTCCTTCGAATCTCCTCATCCTATACCCACTCAAATCATCAGATATGCCAACATAAACTAAATCCAGAAACATCACCATACAAGTAAAAAGCAAGAAAAAAGAATAAAAGCATTCTGTGATACAAATCAACTTGAAAAAGATGTACACCATAAACTACGTAAATCAGTCCACCATTGCCATGGAATAAGCAGAAAGCAAGAAAAAAACATAAAAGCTTACATTGACGAAGCCATAAGAAAACTCAAACTGTTCCTCTGCTCTTAGCTTTGGCTGCTTTGTGTAAATTGTATAAGAAAAGAGTGTCTGAAACCTCTTATTCAACGCTCTCTTATACAACACTATTTTATTCAACGCCGTCTTATTCGACGCCATCTTATGCGACGCTCTCGTATTCAAAGCTCTCTTATTCGACGCCGTGTTATATAGACTAGAAAGTCATATTGAATTGATAAGTCTAGAAGTTAGGGATGGACAAGTCAACAAGTCAAGTCAACAGACCGCGCCTATTAGTTGTCATTGAACTTTAAAACTTATTTCATAATCAAGGAACTATAATAATATTCAACAAAACGTAGAAGGTGGATACACGTATCCAATTAAAATCATATATGTGTACAATCTATGTATTTAAGGTGTTTGTTTTTCTCTTGGATTAACTTATTTTTTATTTTTTGGCTAACTATTGAATGTATTATTTTTCATGTGAACACTCAATTCATCTATAGACTATGGAGAATTCTAAGCTAACTCTATGAGAGTGGATTTTCTCTCCTATACTTCGAGCTCATCTTAGACTTTGGAGGGTGTTCCTAGGGGTATACCTTAAAGGGATTCCTATCTATCAAAAATTGCATCCTTGTTTGTGGAGTCTCACATTTTAGATATAAAGGACACAATTAAGAGGCTATCTCTTCTCTTTGGTGACAAACATTGCACAACTTTTGTCAAACCATCTTTGTCTTTGGATATTGTTCAACATTAGTTTCCGCATAGTCCTGATTTGTCACCTTCTTCATTGATTGGGTATGTATCTGATTTGGTTGTAGCATCTTAATCTTCAGTGGCAAAGGAGACACATGAGTAGTTTTTAGAGACATCATCATCGTTGCCATACATATGGATTCCTCTTCCTACCAATTCCTATCCAGAGTGGGAAGAATTCTTCCATTTTTATTTGGTTTTGTTTCTTCCAAAAGGAAGACAAGTTGTTTTTCGACATTGGATCATGTTTTGTCTTCATGCACTAACCATTTTTACAAGTGATTACACATTACAGCGGGGCTATATAGTCTCTCTATTTCCCTCTTATGGGGGGGCTATTGATTATATTGTATTCTTGTGATGGATGTAGCTCTTGGGGAGTATTGATGTTGAGACCTCCACTCATCACTTCCATTACTTGTACATGATTTGCATTAGATTCAAGCATTATATCTCTCTTTTGGAGAGGAGTTTTAATCTTTTTTCTATTCTAGTGATTAAATTTATATATCCATTCCAACTCCTATTTATTTTTTGTATCATTTTGATAAAAATATTCAATAAAATTACATAGAAACAAGTGGCACGCTCTTGTGTTAAGTTTGACTCATGATCTAATTCTTATATCTATCTTTTAAACATTCATTTACACCTATTTATATGCATTCACACTCAACCCTTTCTTATTTTACACACATTGGACTATATATTCATCATTATTAACCATTTTTCATACCTATTATCACATCCATATCCACACATTTTTCCATGCATAAATCTTAGTACCATACTATATTGGGTCAATATAGAGTACCTCAAGATTGACACAAAAATTCAAAATTTTAGATAGTGATTTTACTCATTACCATTATGAGCTAACATGGTACACATTTGTGTAACTTATTGCTCTATTTTTATCATATAAAAATTTAATGTCCAAACCAATCATATGTTCACTCAAAACAATTAGAAAACCTTTTCAATTACCAAGAGAATAAAAAGAGTTAAAATTTGCATTAGAACTATTTAGCCTATTTGAAGCTTACTGGAATGTTTTATCCCTAAAATTTGAATAAAATATCTAATTCAAACATTAAGTTGACTTGAGAATTTGACCGTGGTGTTTGCACTAAAGGTATTTTTAAAATGCTATTCATCTTATATACTTGGATAAAGAACTGCCCAAATAGTTTGTAGGATCCTACATTGTGTTATGTTTATCTTATGTATTTTACTTTCAATTCCACATTCATGGGATTAAAGATAAAGGGATTGAGATCAATCCAAATCAAATTATGATCTAGTCCTTAATGCGGTCACATCTATTGAAGTTAAAGACAACTGAATTCTATATTTGAAATGAAATGATTTTATGAAAACAACATTAATCAATATCCTTCAAAAAATGAACTAATATATGAAATGGAGCCTTTGAATAAATAAAAGTTAATGTTATGTGGAATATTATTAGAGCTCTTATTTAATAATATTAGATTTATGTGAAATGGATTTCATTCCTTTACAAATATATATTTCCGCAAGTATGACCTTGTAGATCGGGGTAGAATTCAGGCAATAAGCATGAATCAATAATAACAGCCTCAAACTATCAAATTCAAGCTAATAAAGAGCCTAATCCAACAATGAAACACAAATGAACATAGAAATGACATAATAATGAAGAAATAATACTCAATATCTATGCCAAAGTTGAATCATCTCCATTGATCTTCTCCATTTTGCTTTATTTGTTCTCAGACAATACGCAATGCATTTGCAATAAGTTTGATGTTGATGCAAGATAGCTAGATATCAAAATAGCAAAACTTCAAAGATTGTGGTTGTAGGGTTCAAATGAAGATTACTGATAAGCTAATTGGATAGCCACAAATGCATTGGCAATGAAAAACTAGGTTCAAAAGATGATATAGGGACTTGATATTTGGTTTCAAAGGAAAAAGTTGTTGTGGCCTGTTATGCAGGTAGGGGCCCTATTAGGTAAAATTAGGTTATAAATATACCCTAGGGGGTGAAAATAGGTCATTTGTGAACTTTTCATTTAGGAGTTCAAGAGCTCTGGTTTGAGGTTTACTACGAATTTGTTACCAAAATGTCACCTATACTAGTCATTGCACACAGTGGATACTAAGTACGACCATATGGATGTGAGGAGGGATTGGGGGATGTTGTATGTATCTAAACCTTTCTTTGTGATTTTGTTAAATTTTGGTAGATTTTAGGGCTCAAAGAAGGGAAAATAGATGCAATGCACTTTTTGCACCACAACTGTCATCATGTTCGCCACAACCGTGGTGCCATGCATCACAATCATAATCTTTGACACAATTATTTTTTGGCACCGCAAAGGTGTGACACATGTATAACTTGGTTGTAACTATAAATTGCATTGCAATTGTGTTGGTGTGATGCAGTTGTAGGGGAAATGATGCAACTGTGATTGTGCATTGTAAATGCATGACAAAATGATGCAATTGTGAAACTGCAACAAAATTGTGAAGTATGATGCATATGAATGACTATGTGATGCATTTGGTTGATCAAAAAATTTAGGAAATTTTCAAAAGAAAATTGAAAATATAATAGCTTGAAAATAGGTTAAGTTAGATGTCGTGATTAACATGATGTGCTTTAAACGTGATTGCAGGTGAGAAGTTTGTGCTAATATATATGCAAGAGAGCCGACCAATATTGTTTGCATTATGAGATCACTTGGTTGTGGAGGATCGAGATACACTATCTGCTCGTGGACTATACTATGTGACATTCATGCTTGTTGTGTGGGATAATAGGGGATACTGATAGCACTGACACATAGGTGGAACTCGGAAGATGAGTTCATTCCACCTATTGACTAGTGAGGTGATAATGGCATTAGAGGGCATCTGGAGGATTTTGTTGCTTCCTATTCATGGGGACTGAGTAGTTTATGATACTAGGTGAGGATTAGTGGTGATGCAACAAGTGTTTGACATTGACTTATTGGTGGAGCTAGGGGTGGAGAACTACAAGATCAGGTGGGACACCCTAGAAGAAAAGTACCATAGGCTTATTTTCGTGGTATTCTTAGTGATTATGGGAGTGGTATTCCCTAACACACATGGAAATGAGTTTTTGGTATGATGGAGGGAGATGCTAGAGAGCATTATGATAGAGGCGATTGTATATGTGTGGGGACCCTACCTCTTGGCGATGCTATATTTATAGCTACATGATGTAGCTTACAAAGATAGACAAAACATTAGCTATGGTACAACACTATTGATGGTATGGGTGTGGGAGCACATTGCAGTGTTCAGATCACCTGTGCATAGGTACTTGGTTCCAGGACTACCATATATGTACATTTATGGAGGAGTGGTGACTCAGATCAAGGTAGGGGATATTGGCTACTAGAGGCATACTATTGACAGGATGGATAGGTTTACATGGAGACCCTATAAGGATTGCATGGGTTGGGATGATGATGGTGAGCACCCACCTTATTGCAAAAGCATACACGAGATTTGATTGATGGAAATTATGACAACATATTATAGAGAGAAACCACAGAGGTCCCCGGGAGCAGTTTTGAGAGCACCAGGGATTGCGAGAGGGCACAACAAATTTTTCCAAATAAGTGAGAGGTCCCACAATGGGGGCCTATGGAAAATTTTAAAGTGGCTATGCAGGAAATAGTTAGATTGGAGCCTTTGCATTGGGGAGCGTTGACCAATGTGGCCAACACAAGAACTACTTGAGAGTATGATGCATGGTTGGCCACTCATAGATTGACACCCTTCACAGACCCAGACCAGCTATGACCAGTGGAGAGGATGGGTTGAGGTCCATGAGGGAGGCTATGAGGTAGAGGGAACAGGATGGGATATGATGAATATGGAGATGCAGATGATGGAAAAGATTGAGATGGTGGATGGGGAGATAGAGGTAGAGTTGATTGAGGCAGGGATGGTAGGGGGATAGGTCCAAGATTACAGAGTTGGTCCAGAAGCCAGGGACTAAGAAACCAAGAAAACAGAGGTATCCTAACAAATTCCACCCAATGCAGAGGGGAGGGAGAGTAGGTGGAGGAGGCCGAGAGAGTGAGGAGGCAATGGCTGAGGGCAGGATGTAGCAGCCTGAGGAGGAGGAAGCATGAGTTTCCATCAAGAGGAGTGTCACATGAGGTCCCGATCAAGAATGATGAGTGACTGTGGGTTAGAGAGGTGATACGAAGGGATGCGGGTAGGGTCCCTATAGTATGGCATAAGCACTCCAAGCTCAGGTGTACAGATGCGAGTAGGGAAATAGTTAGTGCCAAATATTATCTTTGCTTACATACAGACAATATGTTAAGAGATTGTAAAAATCAAGGGGAAATGGTGTATATAATGATCATTCACTATACAAATAAAAGTGAGTGGACTAGTGGATGAATTTATAGACACTATATATCAAGCCAGAAGAGAGGCTCAATACTATAGGGATCTATATGAGAATTCAGTGCTAGAGACAATCAAGGCTCCCAGTTTCTAGAGCCATAGTTTGAGCAAGATACACTCATGTAGGTCTCAGAGCAGTGGGGAAGTCTCATAGAGATGATCAAGACCATATGAAAAATCCTCAAGATCATAACAGAGGGAGAGAGACCATTAGGGTCACGAGATGAGGGCAATATAGGCTAGGCCTATTTTATATGTTTTAGAGATTTATATTTTTGATTGAGCCTAAGAGCTCCATTTTTTATATATATCATGATATTCTATTATGAAAAATTATTATTATTTATATATATGGAAGATATATGACATTGGTGGTGACTACATGATTATGTTTGGCTCTATATGTATTTTTCCTTATGGATATGTGATGCTTCCTATATGATATGATGTTATGGATGTATGATGTATGGTTTATGGTAGCACATGTTTATGATATATGGATGGATGCACATGGTTCTATTATATGTTTATGTATGATATGATGTATGGATAGATGCACATGATGATATGATATTATGGATATACAGGATGAAACTATGAGGTTTATGGCATGCTTTTATGCAATGCTTATGTGGATGAGGATACTACATGATGTGATGCTATGCACATTTTATTTTCTAATGTGATATGGATGACCTAATATGTCTATAATAATGATAACTCTGATGTCTTAACATGATTATGGATGCAAGATGATACCACTAATGCATTTTCTTTTGTATGTCACAACACGCTATTAGGATGAATGCAAGGAAGAACATATAGGATGTTAGTGTAGAAAGAAGGATGACGACGATAGAAAATGAGGCAGATAAATTGACACTACTATCTTGAGATCTTGATAATAAATGATCAAGATTTTATATTATTACATATTTATCATCATAACTTATTATGGAAATGGATGACGAACACAAAGATATGACATAGACCAAGGTGTGATAGATCATCCCTGTGAAAATAGAGGCAACAAAAAAGAGTCTCCGGCCATTGGGGATCAGTAAACCATAGCAACCTTGTCAAATATGTGAGGAAGTAAATCATTGTACATGTTAACTCCGACATAAGGTACATATTGCTTTTCATGTGAGATATTTTGAATAACTTAAATGGACCCCAATCACACATAAGGAATATAGTTTCCCCGGTCATATTGCCAAGACAAACTACAAACAAAAATCAAAGAGAAAAGGGTCATGATCCATCATCACACCTCTCATCACTTGTGGACTTCCTCAAGGTGCATAGTAACATGACCAAATATAAACCCAGACAAATATAAGATAAACTAGACCAACAAAGTTAATAGTCATTTAGATTAGATTTGAAATCATGACCTGTGACTTGACAATGATAAATCGGGTTTTAGGAAAGGGAAATGTCATATGAAGCCTGGTGGAGCCCTCATTGACAAAGATCCTATCTAAGACTAAAGATTGATGGATAATGTATGATTTCATACATGAGGCATGTTGTATAATCCCAAGGATCCCGATGATGTTACATGTACTATATAAGACTTTTTGATATCTTATAAGGATAATAGATGTTTTTTTTTATGGTTGATGCTTGATATTTTATAGGTACATGTGTTTAGAAAATTGATCATTGTGTTAGAAAATTGTGCCTCAACTTGTTAACTTGAATCTTTGTTAAAGACTTAGCATAGTTTTCCTTTGCTTGGTCTTCATTGTCGGCTAATCGCTAGAGTTCATAACTTTGTAACCTAATTCGAGAGGTTTTGAAACTTTCTAACTTAGCGATAGTGTGTTGGTCGTGACATTGTTGTTTTCTTTAACTCTTGAAACTTGTCAAGAGTTGAAAATTTTTCTAACTTCCCGACTAGCCAATCTCCTTCATTGTCACAGCATTACAGAATTCTCTAACTTGCTATGGAGGTTATGAAGTTTGAGTTTTATCTGACTAGGCAATAGTGCTATCGGCTTGTTGCGGGGATCGAGAAATTCCTAACCTCTATGAGTAGGTTATGAAGTTAGAGTTTTACGCACACGAAGATGGGTGTTCACTTCGTTGGAGCCATGCTAGTGGATGTATTGAGGCTGTGGAGGTACAACTGAGTGAATAAAAAAAGGGCTAACTCATGGACACATAAAGTCTTTGGGCTTTTGGTTTTAAACTGTTGGTTGTTCATATTCTGCACCAATGTAATGTCGAAAGTTGGACTTCTTTGACAGTTGAATGAACTAAATCAGTTTTGGAAAAAATATTTTTGGAGATCGAAGGGTCTTAGTGAGAACAAGTGAAACAATAGACCGATTGAGTTTTATCTTAAAAAAAAAAGACTAGTTTTCGGTTGAGCGTGTATTGTATGTTTAAAGAACATTGTAATAGTGTTGCGATTGATAGTGGTCTGTAAGAACTACATGATTGGCTCAGTTGTAATGTTGTTGTGTAATATTAGAGAAAAATACCTCTAAAGAAGGGATCTGTAACTTTGTAATTTTTTTTACTGTGAATAAAATGATCTTTCTTTGGTGGTGGGTTTTTCTCCTAAAAGGGTTTTCCCGTGTAAATTTGGTGTCCATTCTTTGTTGAGATTATTTTTTATTTTATTCTATCCTTTTATGTGTGAATATTAATGCTCTATAATTTGAAATTAAAAGTACTCTTGCATTGTTCCCATGTGATTTGACATTATGAAAGCAATTTCTGCACTAGAGTCTTTCCTTACAAGTGGTATCAGAGCTTGGCCAATTTTGTTATCCTTGTGAGTTGGGTTGGTTTTTTGTGTCAATTCTGAAGTGGGAGTTTTGTAGAAACTTGGTAATCTTGATTGCAGATTAAGATGGAAAACACAAACATGTGCAGTATCATGATGGGTGAAAAAGTGGCAATATTATGGGTATGTGGTTGACAACTTTTTTTTACCCAAAATTGATGAAACGAAAAGGGTTAAAGGAGATTCTCAACTTTCCAACAATATAAATTATGCTATACTTTTAATTTAATAAATAATTATTATTCATTTTCTATTTGAATTACAACTAAAGTCCTGATTGATAGGTTGATTGAAAAACATCTATATAGCTTTCAAACTGCATCACATTTTTTGAATCCAAAACATGCATCACATTCTATGTTTCGCATACTATAGGATTAAAAAAAAGAAATTGAATTTCATGAAGCTTTGACCTGCTAAGGTGGTCGGTTAAAGGAGTTTTGGGCATTTTAAAAGTTGTAATAAAAAAATCATAATTAATTATTTATTTGGAAAAAAATTACAAAAGAATATGCATCACACCTGGACATGGGTCCTTACTATATCTGTAAAATATTATAAAAATATATTATCATTTTATTGCCTAGTGGCCTTGACAGACACCTAATGTATTTTTCCCAAAATTTAAGTACTACTGCATTGAAATTTCAAATTTTCACCAAATAGATTTTTTTTTTAAATAAACCCAGTAGTTTAGAAACTACATTCAATTTGCTATAAATTCTATTCTTACATATTTTTGAAATAATATAGATAACTTATTCAAATTTTTATGTCAAGTTGCCTAACTCTAATTTTTCTAAATTTTTTGCCACTTAAGGGCCTATTTTTTCCATGATGATCCTACACATACCCGCACGTCAAGAAAAATTGAAATTGAGAAATTCAATGGTGTCAATTTTGAGTTGTGAAAACTCAAAATGGAAGATCTATTGGTGGTTGTGATCTTTGGTTTGTTGTGCCTGGAAGGAAACCTTCAACCATGAAGCAAGAAGATTGGGATCTCACAAACAAAAAAGAAAAAGGGTTGATACAGATTCTATTCTTACATATTTTTGAAACTACATTCAATTTTCTACAGATTCTATTCTTACATATTTTTGAAATAATATAGATAACTTACTCAATTTTTTACGTCAAGTTTCCTAACTCTGATTTTTCTAATTTTTTTGCCACTTAATGGCCTATTTTTTCCATGATGATCTTGCACATACCCACATGTCAAGAAATATTGAAATTGAGAAATTCAATGGTAGCAATTTTGAGTTGTGGAAAATCAAAATGGAAGACTTGTTAGGGGATCGTGATCTTTGGCTTACTGTGTCTAGAAGGAAACCTTCAAGCATGAAGCAAGAAGATTGGGATCTCGTAGATAGAAAAGCAAAAAGGTTGATAAGACTATGTTTAGTAGACTCAGTTCTCTTGAACATTCATGAAGAGAAGACTACATCTTCTCTGTGGAAGAAGCTTGGAGATATTTATCAGGGAAAGTCCTTGGTGAATAAGTTGTTCTTAAGGAAGAAGTTGTACTCTTTGAAGATGGAGGAAGGGGCATATGTGGCTGATCACCTAAATACTTTTAACATGATTATTACTCAGTTAACATCTGTGAGTGTGAAGAAAGATGATGAAGATCATTGTATTCTCTTGTTGTGTTCTTCTCCTGATTCTTGGGATCATTTAGTGATGGAAATTGGGTGCACGACAACCACTTTCAAGATGGAAGATGTGGTTGCTTCTTTGTTGTCAAAAGAAATGAGAAGAAAATTTTATAAGATGGTAAAGGAGGCTCTAGTTGTTTGTGGTAGATCAAAAGAAAAAGGAAAGAAGAAGGATAAAAATTCTAAATCAAAATCAGAGGGGAGATCAAAGTCTCTTGGAAAAAAATTCAATTTGAAGTGTTGGAACTGTGGGAAGCATGGTCATGTCTGAAAGGATTGCAAAGAGGAGAAAAAGAAGAAGAATAACTCTTCTGATAATGATTCTTCTAATAGCGAAACAAATTCCTTTATTGCAGCCTTGGCAACTTAGGCATCTGATGATGTCTAGCTGATAGACTCTGGAGCATCTTTCCACAAGACATCTCATATAGATTGGTTCATGAAGTATAAAGAATACAATGGTGGAAAGGTGTATTTAGCAAGAGATTCATCTCTAGAAATTGTTGGTTGTGGAAGAGTCAGAATTCAGTTTCCTGATGGAAGAATTAAGGGAATTGATAGCATAATGCATATATCAAGTTTGGATCAGAATTTACTTTTTGTAAGAAAGTTGAATGATGTTGGAGTGCAATTCTTGTTTTCAAGCAATGGTTATAAAATAACTAGAGGCTTGATAGTGTTGGCTAGGGGTGCTTGAATTTGTACTCTATACATGTTGTACACACTTGATTCTCAATGCAATAGTGTCTCTGCAAAGTCAAAAAAGGTTGTTCGTGTAAAGGAAACTAAAATCCCTGAAGGGGCTAATTCTTTGGAAGTTAAACTTCCTGCAGAGAAAACTATGCTCTGACATCAAAAGCTCGGTCACATTGGTGATAAAGGCTTAAAAGCCTTGAAAAATAAAATCCTGGTTGAGGGGGCTGATGATTGTAACTTGGAATTTGAATTCTATGAGCATTGTATATATGGAAAACATCATCATGTTTCATTTTACTCTAATCCTCACAAATCTTCTAGTGTTTTGGATTATATTTACTCCGATGTTTTTGGTCTAGTAAATGTTCCTTTGTTATTGAAATTGAGATATTTTGTATCTTTTATTGATGATTATTCAAGGGAATTTGTATATTTTTTAAAAAATAAATCAAAAGTGTTCAACCGGTTTAAAGAGTTTAAGAACTTGGTAGAAAATTAGACTGGTAAGAAAATCAAATGCTTGAGGATAGAAAACAGTGGTGAATTTTGTTATGCTGACTTTGAAAGGTATTACAAAATCCATGGAATTAAAAGGGATAAAACAACACCTTACACTCCACATCAAAATGGAGTTGTTGAAAGGTTGAACAAGATGATGGAGAGAGCAAGAAGCATGTTGAGCAGTGTTGTTCTAGAGCAAAAGTTCTGGGTTGAGGCTGTGGCTACAACATGTTACTTGGTAAATCGATCTCCTTCTTTGGCACTTGTTGAAAAAATGCCTATGGAATCTTGGTCTAGTAAGAATCCCTCTCTGAGACATGTTCATTTCTTTGGTTTTGAAGCATATGTTTATGTGTTGAATGAGAAGAGAACTAAATTGGAGAACAAAGTTGTTAAGTGTATCTTCATTGGCTATGACATTAGTGTGAAAGGATACAAGATTTGGAATCCTGTGACTGAAAAGCTAGTATACAGCAGAAGTGTAATCTTGTGTGAGCTGAAACCTTCTTTAGTGGATCTGTAGTCAAGGATGAAATAAGTCAAGGAGAAAAATGATGGTGTTGAAATTCCTCTAACACTTGAAAAAGAGGAACATAAAATTGATAGTGTACCTGAATTTGAGGAGAGTTTGAGCAGCTCTAAGAGTTCTAAACAAGAAGAAGAACCACAACCTCAGCCTCAACCCGTGAGGAGGTCTACACATGAAAGGTGTCAACCTGATAGGTATGGGTTTTCTATGTTAGATTTGAACTATGCCTAAGCTTTAATTACTGGCACTGATGAGCCTAGGACTATTAAGAGGCAATCAAAATGCCTGATTCAAACTCTTGGTTGGAAGCCAGGAATGAAGAAATGGTATCATTAGAGAAGAATGAAACTTGGAGTTTGGTGCCATTTCCTAAAGGAAAAAAAGTTGTTGGCTATAAGTGGGTATTTAAGAAGAAGACTGGTTTGAATGGTAGTGTTGAAAAGTATAAAGCGAGGTGGGTTGCGAAGGGATATTCCCAGGTAGAGGGAATTGATTATGGAGAAATATTTTCTCATGTAGCTAAGATGACATTTATCATATTTCTTTTGTCACTTGCAGTAGCGTATGACTTAGAAATTGAACAGATGAATGTGAAGACATTATTTCTTCATGGAGATCTTGAAGATGAAATCTATATGTCCCAACTTGAGCACTTTGTGGTAAAAGTTAAAGAAAATACGGTTTGCAAGTTAAAGAAATCCCTGTATGGTTTGATACAATCACCTAGAATGTGGTACTAGAAATTTGACATGTTTTTTTTTCATTGGGATTTGTAAGATCAAAATTTGATCATTATGTGTACTACAAGACTGAAAATGATCGGGTTCTTATTTTTTCACTCTATGTTGATGATATGTTGTTCATAGGGAATAGTAAGTCTATGATTTCTAATCTAAAATATTAGTTGTATGCAAAGTTTGAAATGAAGGATCTTGGTGCAACAAAGTATATTATGGGAATGGAAATAACCAGGTACAGAAAGAGCAAAAAGTTTTGGCTCAACTAGAGTAAGTATATTAACACTGTTCTAAAGAGATTTGGTATGACTGATTGCAAGTAGCTAGTTGTCCCAATTTTACAGGGAATGAAACTATCTATTGAAGATTGTCTAAAATCTCCTACTGAGATGGAGGACATGATCAAAGTTCCTTATGCAAGTGCAGTTGGAAGTTTAATGTATGCAATGGTCTACACAAGGCCAGACATCGCCTAAGAAGTGGGAGTTCTTAGCTGGTTTATGGTGAATCCAG
>VDFB02081283.1:0-17603 GCA_007258455.2 Sequoia sempervirens
TTAGCTGCAAGTTCTTGTTCCGTGCATGTGTTAGGATAATCTTTTGTTCTAGAAGTTTGAGAAATAAAATCATGAGCCTCCTTTGCCTTGGTCCAAAATCTCAGATTTCCGTTATTTATGTTATGCTTTTATGATCTCGATTTCAGCTTACATTGAAGTGTGTAGATGTTTGTTGGAAAAGAGTTTATTGAAGCACTTTGTCAGAGAATCATCCTTGTCCATTTCTAATTTCTCTTGCTCTGCGTATTACTTGAGAAGTTAGAAACGTCTCTAGCTTAAGTTAGTCGTAGTTGAAATTCTTAACTCAGAAAATCTTAGCTGCGGCGTTTGTGTTTTATAAACCTTGTGCTCTAAGCTGATCAAAAAGATAGGCAACTTAGTTTTAGTTTACTTTCTTCGCTACCATCAGCAAGAGGGAGCTTCCTCCTAATTTGAAAAGCAGCTTTATCTCATAGATAGTTGTCTCTGCTTCAAACTGCATTCCGTGAGGTGCTTAATTCTTAAACGCCACCGTACGTTGAAAGGTATATATAAGAGGTTTGAAGTATTAGAAGGATTTTTTTATTTGAATATAATTATCAGATGTCGAGCTGAAAAAGGAAGATTGAGAGCAACAAAATATGAAGAGCAATTCAGATTTATATCAGATATATGAATAAAAGTGTTAATGTTGTGAAGAAAGCAATACATGATGGATAATTTAAGAGTAGATTTAAAAGTGAGATTAGAGCAGAACTTAAGGCAGAAATACTTGCGGAAGCAGTTAATTTTTGTGATCAGAATTGTTAGTGTATACATAGCAATATTCAAGTCAGATCTGTGAAAGAAAAATATACATCATTCAAAGTCATATTTTTGAAAGGAGAACTCAGATTTGTGAAGGAAAGACTTGCATGATTCAAAGTCAGGATTGGATCAGATTTGTGAAAGATATTGTGTGGATAGTGATCAGATTTTAAAGAAGGATAATGGTAGAGTGGTAATCAAATTTGCGAGAGGAAGATCCTGTGAAGAAGCATACTATATCAGCCATTGAAGGATAAATAGAGGCCGGAGCCTCTTGTTGGGTTGGATCTTATTTTGTATGGGTGTTGAAGCCTCCAATAGGTTTGAGCCTATATTTCAGTGAAGTAGAGATTGGAGTCACTAGTAGGTTGGAGCCTACAAGAAGAAGAAAGAAGATAAACATTATTGTGTCGTGATTTTCTCCTGAAAGGGTTTCCACGTAAATCGTGTGTTCTCATTGTGTACTTAATTGCTAGATCTTGCATATGTGTAGTTGATGTAATTAATTGAATTTGAAAAGTAAAAATTAAAAGATATTGATTCACACCCTCCCCCCCCCGCTCCTCCCCCACCCCCCCATTTAGTATCACTGTGTGCTCATCAAGTTGATAGTGGGGCAACTCAATTTTATTGATGAAGGATTGGTGGTCAAAAGAGGTCTAGAGAGAAAAGACTTTGGAGGGTTGAAAGTGATGGTTGCAGATGAATTCACCATTCCTGGCATGAAGGAGATTCAATAGTTGAGCATCGCCTTAGGTAGCCATAAGGTGATTGATGATTTTTGTGTTATTGGCATAGGAGATATTGATATAGTATTAGGAGTTCAATATTTACGTTCACTTAGAACTATTAGACATGGAGTTGAAGTTTCATACAAAGGCAAAGAAGGTAGTGAACCACAAAATGCCAAATGGAGCTCCCAAGGTTGTTTTCGTAAAAAGAAAATGGAGAACTTTTTTCCAAAGTCAGGTTGCATGGGCAACCCAATGCTTGTTTACAACCATGACTTTTTCAAATGGTAATAAGTTCTATCATGTTGATATCTAGTCTTTAGGTGGAGCTTCTTGAAGTTGAATACCTAAATCCTTGGCAAGAATAGGTTGGTTATCGATAATCTGGATCTTAGAAGATGTCGAAAAAGGCCCTGGTTCCTCATCAATCACAACATCTCTATTGAAAGTCAAGCGGTCAGTGTCAACATCAATCAACTTGTAGGCCTAATGATTGTCATCGTACCTTGTAAACATCAATTTCTTACTCTTAGTATCTAGTTTGGCTCGTTTTTTATCTAGAATCCAGACATATGTAATGGAACCAAAAACCTTAAGATGACTGTATGTTGGTTTCCTCCCAGACCAAGCTTCCTCTGGGGTCTAATTTTTTCACTACCTATGTGGGAGACCTATTGAGGAAATAAATTGCAGTATATATTGCCTTAGCCCAAAATTTCTTTGGAACATTCTTGTTCTCCATCATACATCGGGCCATCTTTGTGATAGTATGGTTTCGTCTCTCAACAACTCCATTCTGTTGTGGAGTGTAGGGTGTGGTAAACTGTCTTTTGATGCTATGTTTAGCACAAAAGATGTGGAATTCTTTAGAACATAATTTGCCTCCATTATTAGATCTATGTATGGTTATGGCACAACCAAACTCTTTCTACTAAGGCTTTGAACTTTTGAAACCCATTAAACACCTCGGATTTTAAACCTCAAATTTGATTTTAGAAAATATACCCACATTTTCCTACTAAAATCATCCACAAACAAAACAAAATACTTGCAGCCAGTGGCTGATGCCATGTTCATTGGTCCACAAAGATTTGCATGAACTAGTTGTAGGACTCTCTTGGCTCTCCAAGTTTGTCCATCATCAAAGGGTGTTCTATGTTGCATCCTAGTTTGGCAAGCCCCACACACACCCTGTATTTGTTGTTGAATGTTTGGAATGCCATTTACCAAGATCTCTCGGGCCAATTGGGAGATGTAGGACAACTTGAGGTGTCCATACCATTGATGCCAAAGAGTAGTAATGGCTGATGCACTCTTGGCTGCCAATACATGTTCCTTGACCTGTCCATTTTCAACTAATCTATATAGTCCATGATCTATACCAAGAACAATAGTCTTCTTGGTATCCTTGTCAATGATATTGCATTTATGTTTGTTGAACATGACATCTAAATTAGGACTATGTCGCATAATTTGACTTACCGAAAGTAGATTGACTTCCATTCCAGTTACGTAGTGCATATTGAGAAAAAGTAACTTTTTCCCTCCAGAGGTTTGCTGCATAATCCCTCTGCCTTCAACCGTGTACTTCTCACCACCACAAAGATCATTGAATTAGAGCAAGCAGTGTACTCTGTGAACTAGTCTCTCTTATTGGTGAAGTGACGTGATACTCTTGAACCAATGTACCATGTAGATGACTCTGACTGATCTACTAGTCTTCAAGCCATGAAGGCGTAAAATGTTGGTGCCTTGTCTTCTGAATGCTCTAGGACATGAGCCTTTTGTTGATTCTTTTGAGGCCTTCCTTGGTTGAATTCTTGTTCAGCCAACCTCTTTCTACAGTGCTTCTTCATATGACCCAACTTACCACAATAATGACATGTGGAGTTTTTTAAATTCTTTGTTGCATCCTCATTGTGACCTTGTCCTTTCTTGTGTGACCATTTGCCTGTGTCTTTGTCGTTGGCTGCAAATGCTTGTTCAACACTTGTTTCACTACTACTACCAAATTGTTTCTTCCATCTGTTTTGCTATAAGAGCTTATTGCATAGCTCTTCAAACTTCAGGTCAACATCCGTAACGGTGATAATGAGCGTTTCAATGAAATGCTCATAAGGACATGGTAAGCTTTTCAATTTGATTACCACCATTTCCTCTTCTTCCATATTTCAACCAATGGTTGACAATTGATCCTTGATGTCCTTGATCTTGAGTGAATGCTCCTGCAAGAACATTTTCTCGTCCATTGTGATCGAGATAAGCATATTCTTTAGAAAGAAGGCCCTACCTTTATTTGAAGTTTTATGAAGGTCGCGCAAAATCTTCCAAATGTCAGCTGAAGTCGTCCCCGTTTGGACTTCAGGAAGCATGGTATTAGTCATTGATAATTTGATCAACATGATTGATTCTCTATCACCTTCATCAAACTTGTCTTGGTCTTTTTTCACAACCATTGGCCAGGTGGCAGTACCAAGAACGATCTTTTCGAGGCATCAATATCTCAAAGATTGTTAGCATGCGCTTCTTCTAGGTGTTGTAATTCATGCTAGTAAAATGCTGTCTGCCTTCCGACATAATGTTGGGTAATGAAGTCATCCCTCCCGCAATTCAAATCACGAAAAGCAAAGAAGCTTGCTATTGTTGAAAAGACCATTGAAATTTTTGGGAAAAAAATTGCAAAACTCGAGGAGCAAAGTAAAAAACCACGATTTAAAAAAAATCAGCAAAAAAGAAGTAAAAAAATATGCAAAAAAATCTGTAAAATTCTGAAAAAAATCTACAAAAAATTCACAAACAGCCATGATTTTGTACAAAAATCGCTATAAAAGAGTTGAAAAAATATGCTCTTTCTAAAAAATCATCAAAAAATGGGTCTTAAAACCTTGTGTGATTTTAATTCTTAAAAAACCCACTTATTTTTTAAAAGATCCATAAAAAAATTACAGAAAATAGACCCACAATTTTTTTTAAAAATAATTTGTCAAAAACCTTTGTACAAATCGGTACTTCTTTTGGCACGTTCTTCTGTGTCTCTTGTGTGCAATTTGTCACTAGCACAGTCCATAGAATTCACACGTTCACCTATCATGAGAATTTACAAAATCCGAGCTTTGATACCATATTGCAAAAACAACACACAAAAAGTTAACCAAGATTGCATAAAAATCTATTAAGAAATAAGGAGCAAAAGCATCCTATCTGCAAATTATCAAATTATAAAGATAAGGATGACAAATATCTTATCCGCAAAGGATAAGGATAACAACTCATAGGATAAGATAGACAACTCATAAAGCAAAAAGGTAAATCTTATCCATAGAGGATAAGGATGACAGCTCATAGGATAAGATAGACAACTCATAAAGCAAAACGGTAAATCTTATCCATAGAGGATAAGAATGACAACTCATAGGAAAAATATCTAAAGTCAACATGACTTTATTAAAAAGGATTCCTAAAGTCTATCCTAAAAGCTAATTGACCATTACAATATAAAACATTACTTTAATGATCACATTCAGATTTGAATTGAAATACTTATGACAGCATTATTCTACATCAAACACTAAGTTTAAAACCCTCAAAAGGTGATTTCATTCAATCGCAACTGCTAGAAGTGATTACAAATGCTAGAAACAATATAAACAATTTCAAACCCACACACAAGATGTCAATGATTGAAATGTGTGAAAATGAGAAGGTATGGTATCTTTGAATGCTGGTACAGCTATTATTTGCAAATCAATGTGGCAATGCCGGATCAGGCTTGTATGGCTTTGGCTAGTTTTGGAAATGCAAATCAGTGGCTTGAAAATGACTGAAATAAAGCTACACATCGGCAGTAATTTTTCCAACAAGGTAAATCACCCAATATCATGGGTGGCTAGCTGGTATATGGCTGCAGCTGATCTGGAAGAACGATTTGATGGCTAGAAAAAGGCTGCAACAGCTGGAAAACGCAGGAATCAGCAAATAAATGTTGAATTATGACCCAAAATTGCCCAATTCTGATATAATGCCCCTTGTGATGATGGCACACAGCAAAAAGGGGCTGAATCTTGCAGATCACAGCATTAGGTGAAGTTCAATTGCCCTCAAAATGGTACTGAAATGCCCCCGAAAGGCTGGTGCTCCAAAACCAATTAAATAACAGCAGTAATTGATAGGTGATCAGCTCCAAAATAGCAACAAAATGTGTGTGAACCATGAAATTAGTAATAAATGTTGATGGTGACTTGTCGATGTGGTGCTCAAATTTAAAACTTCCTAGATTTTGGTGACCAATGAAACTTAAAACTTAAAATATTAACAAATTAATATTTAATTTTAAAATTAAAAATAGCATAAAAGTATGTGAAAAGAAGAGACCCAATATTGAATTTGTTGAACATGACATAAGATTATCATTTTCCAATTTTATTTACTATGTTGTTGGCTTGTGTTTAGTGGTTCACCAATTGTTTTATTAAACATAGATCTAAGTACAAGCTGATAATTAATTCAATGTCAATTGTCAAATTAGAAATATTAAATACAAATGAAATGTTTTTATCATAGCAGTGTTACCCAATATTGGTTGACTTGGCAAACTAAAAGTATAAATGGAATTCAATTACCCAGAATTTAATCAGGAAATAACACTGCTTTCCAATGGGTTCAAAACAAAACAATTTTTTAATTTTTGTTTTAAAAAACGAGAGTGAGGGTGCAAGTGGGCCTTCAGGTCTACATGGACGTTCATGGTGCATGTCATTTTTGGGAGTTAAATAACAACTGTTTAGGCTGGAAGTCAAAGGGTTTAGTTTTTTTCTTTTCTTTTGAAGTATTTTTTTAATGTGTTCAAAACTTTGATAGAGAGGGGATGTCACAGAGATGGTAAGCTGTACCCAAAAACCTGTTTTACAGTGGTATGTTTTGGGAAATGTCCCTTAAATTGAGGAGACATCCTTAGGATGATCCCTAGACCACATAGAGAATGGGTACAGGGATGGGACGTTCTATTCCTATACACACATCCTCAAAACATCCTTAGATGGGTGTAAGTTCGTAAATTCCTGGGGTCACATCAAGAACACATGGTATTGCTGAGTGTCATTAGGTTTGTAGCCTTTGTCCAAGAAAGAGTGAAGCCCTGAGCCAAAGGACTTGAGGCTAATTTTGACTGTTACATTTTGATACCATCAGCTTGATCATCACAAGTTTTCAACTTTTGTAGTTGTTCTTTACCCTTCATAGCTTTGTAAAATTATAGTTATGATATATCTGTATCATTGTAACGACCTGATCCTTTCGTAAAGTAAAAAAAATTCTAAATTTACATCAAATGAATAAATAAATGTGCTGATAAGTCATTGCAATAATTTTTTTCTCTTCTTTATTGATAATACATGAACAAGATGCCATATCAAATTACAATGAAGGTTCCATTTTGTTATAATAACTTCACAAATACATGAAACAAGAATACATACCTTTACAAACATAGCTCCAATGAGCTTTAGAACAAATAGTAGTAAGACGGTCCAGGTTCCTTTCCTTTCAAATCTTGGTGTTTTTTGTCGCCTGTTGTGGAGGAGAAGCATTACTTGGGCGCTTTTTTGCCAACTACAGACTCTTAATGCAATCCCCCGCACATCTACCATTCGGTAGATGGCGCTCCCTTTGAACAAAGAGATTGGTAGAGTATCTGATAATGACAACCCAACTGAGCATAGTGTTGTGTCCTACATAACTAGAACTTGCTATTTCACAATCTCGAACTAGCATGCATAAAGGATCATGGTGAACTGACAGTGTAGTCTCAAGCATCACACAGTCTAAGTGGATGTTGTACATTGCACTGCTTTGGCCAAAGTATTCTCATTCAGTACTTTAAATGAAGTCATCTATCATAAACACTACTTAGGGCCGTTTTGACTTAAGGCTATCTTACACTACGCATAGGTGTGGTCCTTCACTGGATAATCTGTCATCCCAGACTAACCTACAACAATCTAGTCTACTGGTAAATTACACAAGCTAGGTATATCCTTCGATGGATAGTTCGTCATCCCAGATAACCTACCTTCAAACAATCTACTTACAAATAAGTATACTAAACCATCTCCCATACTGGATGACCTCTCCTAGGAGTAAACAAAAGCTTTTCTAGTTATCCTTATAACTAGCTAGTGTACGTCAAGAGACTCTTGCATTCAATCAAGCCTAATAGAATAATATCTAAGCAACTAGCATTCTCCTATTTCGGAGATAATTACAAACATGTATCAAATAGTTAGAAATTGCTTTAATTTCTCTTTTCCAAATAATATCATTTTACTTCCTAATCACATACAGAAAATGCACTACAAACAGCATAATAACTTTTCTATGCAAAACATAAAATACTTTTTTAACAGCATAAAATCATAGTAAAGATAGTAGAAGAATATTCCATGCTTGTAACTAGCTTTTCCTCAAATGTTGATGACTCAGCCTACACTCACAACAATTCCAGTACTTCCAAACAATAGACAATTCCCTCTCAAAACTTTACTTTCCTCACTCAGAAATAGACACTCAGAAATGGATAATCAGACTGGTAATGGTTTGCAGTTGATGAAATATATGAAGCTCTGATAGTTCAATAATGGAGAATGGTAATTATGAACTAACTCAATTCTCAGGAAAATGCGTTTTTCAAAAACTATGGAAGAATACGTATATTGAGTTCTCAATTGAAAGCTGAATGAATGCTCTCAAAAGATAAGTAAGTAAACAATGAAGAATAAGCAGCTATTTATAAAGCCCCAGCCCCAACGGATTCCTTCTAAAAAGGCATGTAGTTTGCCACCACTGTATTATGAACAATTCAACTCAGTATGTGTCGCATTTCCTCTCCCTTAGTTTCAATATGGTGAGTCGGCTTCCAGCATTTGACAATAGAATGGATACTAATTACAATAGAATGGATACTAATTCCATTGCAAATGGTGAATTTTAACAAATTGACACCTACAGGTTCGTTTTCCAGATGTGGCGCCAATTTCATAATCTGGCGGGTAGGATATTTATAGTGAAAAAGTCCTTTCTCAAATTGTAAACAAATTGCCTCATTTCCAGGCTGCGTTGGATTGCCAAAGACCCAGTCAAACGTTTTCATCTTCTGCACGCATCCTCCAGGCACGACTTCTTCAGCGTTCTGTTTCAAAGTATTCACTAATGTTTCATTAAATATTTCGGTTTTAGTAAATTTCAACTTCCATAGTCAATGATAAATATTTCAATTTATTCGATTCCCATGGTTTGATGATCAATATTGAATATGAAATAACTTGATTCCCATAGTTAAAAGATTAATATTCAATTGAATATGATATAGCCCAATTCCCATAGTTAAAAACTTAAAAGATTAATATTAAATCAATATGGAAAATAATGCGATTTCCATATAAGAGAGATAAATATTAAATTATATATATTATATTATATAAAAATATTTATATTTAAAGTACCAAATAATCTTCACACATATATATATATATATCCCACTATAAGCATATCGTAAGCCAGTCAACATATCCGATATGTATATATACATATATATGTATATGTAAAATTGTCAGGCAATAATAATATAATATTATTAATATCCACATAACATAGGTTGTGTGCATATATACATGTATATGTGTCCATTTCCTATTCACTTACATCCATTTACGTTACCATCATAATGATCGTAATATCACAAGACAGGTACATAGATAAACATCACTCATAAAAGCATACAAAAGTAGACAAGACTCCTAATGCAAATATGCAAGCTACGGATGACTTACCTATAACCAACACAAAACTGACTTAGTTCTCTCAATCTAAGGTGAAGTGTGTGTATGCTCAGATGGTTTACTTTACTGATTACCCGACCAAGCTCCTCTCCCGAGTGATACTTCCCCTCCCCCTGGAGCAATGGTTCATACACCTATATCCATTGACACACGCTTTCAGAAGTCATATGTTCATAACATAAGCAGTATACATAAACATTTCAAAAGTTAGAATATTCACAATTCATTAACCATCCATTCTCCTTTATGCAATATTTCACCATGAATAACATCAACTGAGATAACATCAAATGAAAACAACATCAAGTGAGATAACATTCATATTGAAAACAAGGTACAAGCATCATTAATTCATCTCTAGAATTCATATTACATTCACATTTACCCTATCTAGTAATAGTAAATAGTAACCTCACAATTTGGGGTGTAACAATCATTAGATTTCCCTTGAGAATATGCCATTTACAGAACACAAATTATTAAACTTTTTTGTTTCAGTTCTAACACCTTTCTTCTGCATCTTTCCTTGAATATTATTTAACATTTCTGATTTATTGTTAATAATTTAATTTTGCTTCCATGCATATAACACGTTTATTTTCACTTTAAAGTGTAATCACTTAATTTTAATTTTTTTTCCATGCTTCCCTAATAAAGATACTAATTCCAGAACTGCATATCTGTAAAAACATAAACTGGGAAGCATTCTGATTTGAAATTGAATAGATAAATTGCATTGAAAGATTTAAATCTAAGGGTAATCCCATGAACAATGTTGAATATTGCTTTCCATTCTGTAGCAGCAGTGATTATAATTTTCTTTTTGTTATCCTGCAATTAGCCTTGTGGTGTTTGTGTTTGGGTGTTTGTAGGCAATTATTTTGATATCATGATCATTTAGAAGGTTTCATTACTCTCATGCTCTGGTACAATGGCTGGCAATTTTATGAATGTTTTCTTCTGATCTTACATATTTGTAGGCGAATCATTGATTGCCGGAAAAATGATTGTAATGGTAAATATCTATGTTATTGGATATCTGAAAATTAGGCAGATTCCGGGTATGAAATGCTGTGGAATCAGAATTTGCATGGAATCGGTTAGGGTTTGGAATTTTTGTCCCAAATAAGTTCGGAATTTGTGACAAAGTGTGCTGAATTTTGAATTATTATAAGAGATGCAATTTCTAGTAAGCATACTGGTTAAAAGGACTGTTCTTGTCTCATGCCTTGTTTTCTTTTAGAAGTTTGAAAAGGACTCAAGCTTACTTTTTCTATTTTTTGTTAGTATATTATTATGTTGTCAGCCTTAATATGCTTTGTTTGATGTTTATATCACAAAGCTTGGCAAATTTATGATCATATTAGTAATTATTGTAGACCTAGCATCTATTACTATCAGTGTCAGGGATAGTCATGATAAAAGTAAGGAACAAGCCAAAACTAGAAAATGGTAATACTTAGAATGAAATAGGAAACAATTTAATCTGAAAAGTTTCCATATTTGCAGTTCAACTATGGAACATCTTGTAATGTCCCCTTTATCAGCCTTGATGATCAGAAAGGAAATAATTTAATTAATTAAATAAAGTTGTCTTAAATTAATATTTTTTCAGCAGCTTGCATTTAATTAATTTTGCTATTAAGATGAATATTTTATTTTTTATAAAAACAACTTTAGTTGGGGCCGAAAAGTAAAATAATATAAAGTCACTTTCATGGAGTAAAAGAATTATTATTTAAAAAGTAATTTTAATATATAATTTTTGGAAAGTTTGATAGGGGGTTATAAAAGAATGTTGAGGAGCTCATCGGGTTCCTTCTTGGTTATTCATTTTGGTGAAACCCTTTTTGGGAGTATGAGCTATTAATAGCGTGAAGTTTCCACAGTCCATGATGATGGTGTGTAGAGATTTTTGGATTGAAACTCTCTGAGATTTTTTTATATCAACGTTTCGGATCATACTCCATGATCCATGTTCAACTGTTCAGCCTAGGACAAAAACCCTAAGGCAATAATGGTTTCTTGGACAAAAACCCACTTAGCCAATCCTTGGTGAATTCATTTAGAATTCATAGGTGCATTTAAATGGAGAAATGGAGTTATTGTTGATGGTTGCCGGTTCTGGAATATCAAGTGCAAATTTATTGAAGTTTTGTTTGCAAATATAAATTTGTAAGTGAAGATCAGATTTTCTTTTGTGGTGTGTGCAGAGGAAACATAAATTATTTACAGTGGCTGTGTGTGCATGTGAAAGAGCAAATAAAAAAAAAAAAATTAATTTCTGCGGAGTATTATTTTCAGCTGCACCTTTTTCTAGTCTCAAAGAGACCATACGGTATTCCAAGCCGATACAAAGTGGGAAATGCATGTGAATAGGAATTTTAAGCCTTAATAATATCCCACGCAGCCTTAAAAAGGTTCATTTAAACCTGCCACAGCCTTGGGCATTCAAATAAGGAGACAAAAAAAAGTATTGATTCCCTTTTGGGAATCTTTGGTGAATAAAACTAAGGCAGTGATTAAACAAAAGAGAAGTTTGAACTTATTTGGGAGTGACTGCACAGTCGAGCAGGGCATGATATTATATCTGTTTTTTATCAGATTTATTGTCTTTATTACAGGGACTTCAATCAGCTGCAAGGAGTTATTAATTAAATCAGAATTTTTTTTTGATTTCTGGGTTTTCTCATCTAGTCAGGTCAGAAAATTATTAACTTATCTTTATGTATCTCTGATTTTAAATCAGCATGTTCAAGTTTGACTTGTATATTTATCAGCTGGTTGAATGAAGCTGCCAAAAACGAAAAATGAAGTTTGTATGACAACTGTTTGACAAAATGATCCAGTGAAAAGCAATGGATGACAACTATTTGTGAAAATGTCTATGATAATAATTTTATAGATGCAGCTGTTCTTGATCATTAAATCTAGAAATATTGAATTGTTCAATGAATGCAAACTGTTTGACATAATGTCTTAAGAAATCTGTGAATATTAAATTGAGTTTATGGTGGAAACATTATCTAAAGCCCTTTAGATAAATTCTTCCAAGTAATTGCAATCAGAAATCAGAACTTTGGAACAATTTTTTTTGGTAGGGTTACTATACATCTCAAATTGTAGCATTATTACAAAAGCGAAAAACTATTACTTGTAAGTACCTAGGATTCAACCATGTATGATGGATGTGGTTAGCTGTTTTTATGTGTTAAATGTCATAGGTTATCTATTTTTTTATGTATATCTGCTTATTTATTGTTTCTTTATTACTTTTAATGTTTACATCATGGTGATGGATATTTTGTGTAGAAGAGTCAATTGTTCTCCTTTCTAGTATTTAGATCAACTTTAAAGACTACGAGTGGAAGACATTCATTGCTTATGCTGTCACATCTTATGGGTTGCATAAATTGTTAAAATTATTACGGGCTTTCTATGCAGTCAAGAAAAGATTAGACCAGAAAAAGAGCTTCAAAAAGCTGCATCAAAGATTTTGCAATGCAAGCTTCAAATTCGTGAAGCGTTCCACCAGCTTCATTCCTTGTGCTTAGAGGGAGGTCTTGAAGAAGCTGCATTTGATTCACAGGGTCAAGTCAACAGTGAGGATGTATGTGGGCATAGTAGTGAGCTCTGTCTGCTTGTTTGTATGATTTGGTAGCTGTATCAGTTTTCTGAAATGGTAGTGGCAGTCATTGTTATGCTAATTACACAACTATGGTTGCAGATTTTCTGTGCAAAGTGTAGGTCAAAAGACTTGTTTCCAGATAATGATATTGTACTTTGTGATGGGGCATGTGATCGTGGGTTTCATCAGAAATGCCTTGAGCCTCCTTTGGCAACTGAAGACAGTAATGTCTTAGCTGTAAACTTGTTACTTTTGTTCTTTCTATGCATTTCAAAAATATAATGGAAAAGTAGTATGTAGAAACATTATACTGTTTGACCAAAATGTTACATGTGCTGATTTGATCATTGCAGTTCCTCCTGGGGATGAAGGTTGGCTCTGCCCAGGGTGTGACTGCAAACTTGATTGTGTAGATTTAGTCAATGATTACCTGGGCACAGAATTTGAACTTGAGGATGGTTGGGAGGTGAGTTTCCATTGAAATTAATTGGCAAATGTCAACCAGTATGCTAGTTATCTGAAAGACATTAGTATTACTTTACAGAGTGAAAACTGAAACTCATGGTTTGTGCTTTGGCAATTCCTCATTTGACAAATGTGACAATTTCCAACTCAGTAGAAATAACTTGGGGACTGTACTAGAATTTTAGCTTCAGGTTTTAGATGTTTCACACTTGGTATGCAGAAAATTTTTGCCGACACAGCTGCCATTGTAGCTGGAGATGTGGCACCCCTTGACTTGGAAGACATGCCATCTGATGACACAGAAGATGATGATTATGATCCCGATGCTCTGGAATTGCCTGATGATACACAGCGGGATGGTTCACGTTCTGAAGAGAGTGACGACACAAATGATTCAAGCAACTCAAGTGATTCAAGCAGTGATGATGAAGGTTATGAAAGTGGTGAAGGTTCTGAAAGTGATGAGGCCTCTCAATTCTCCTTAGAAGGTGACTCAGATAATTTCAGTGAGCACCTGGTGGGCTCAAGAAAGAAAAAAATTAAAATGGCCAGGGACAAGAATGCTCAGGAAATTTCTGAAATGCCCAAAATTTCGGATGTAGATGAGAAAGATGATATTCCTTCACCTGTCTCAGGGAAAAGGCATCGTCAAGAAGTTGACTATAAGAAGCTTCATGATGTAAGTTGTTTTATTTGGACCATAGCTTACGATCTCTAGTATCACAATTGTTCCTAAAGATTATAAGAATGTTATGTTAACTTGCATATTATTTTTTTATTGATCACTTCATGGTGTTAAAATTGTTGTGAAAATATATCTTGGTTTTGAATGTTAAGCATGTGGTACAAGCGTGGAGTACATTATCATCTCGTTAAATCTGAAAAGTTATCAATATTGATTTAAAGCTTCTTGGGAGAATATAATTGCTTGACATTGCACTTGTGCATATGACTTGTGATCTTGTAATAATTGATGACTGCACTGGTTGAAATGAAAATTGGAACTATAATATGTAAGACTACTGTTTCGCAAATGGAAGTACCACAGGAGTGTTTGCTTTCAGCATTTCACCAGCAAATTGTGGGTATTATGTGGACCCATGCTTTCTAGTAAAAAGCTGGCCTGTCTTGCATAACTGGTACTTTTTAGTTCATTCAAATAAACTTTGTTACAAGTTAGATAAAGTAATTGTGTGGTTGCTTTGGTCATTGCTTCTCAAGAAAATTGCCTTGCAATGGAAGCTCAGTACACGTTTAATTGCTACTATTTTTCTCGTAACTTATTTTTTTATAAACAATATATGTTTTGGGAAAATTTGCCATAAACTTTATTACCTTCTAATCTTTAAATTATATGGCAAGTCAAGAGCCACTATGTCATGAATTCTTGAAAGTGGTTGTGCATCACATGTAGTTTCTTCCACTGCTGTGCTTTGTTGCATGCAAGGAATGGCTAGTTGCTCTTAGTTGGCCTCATTGGGGGACGCTATTTGATTCACTCTTCCTAGTTATCGAGCTTTGAAATGATTCCTGGCATACTGTTAAACTGAATTGAATGTAACGTGGAAACCATTCAGTGTGTTTTTCTGAAGTTGGGCATGCTTTTTAGGTGTTAATCACAATTTCTGGTAAAATCACAATTTAATTAACACAAAATTGTGTTTATCTGTCTTATAGAAATTGCATTTAAAAAATTTTGTGGCTCATTTTTCCATCCTGCTTTTGATTTTTTGAGAGCAGATTCAGAATTCAATGAAACAACATTACTTGAGACTGGAATAGATTCACATTGGATTGAATCCAGTTGATTAGAGCATACGTACTTTTAAATGGCTAAGTGATTTTCATCCATGTAAAGTTTATAAACCCTAACGGTAAGGTTTTTATTATGTACCATTAACCCCTAAGGATTAGACCCTAATGTTTTGTTTCACCTATGTTTTTAATATTTATTAATTAAAATATAAATCCTAGTGTTAAACTTAAACAAAAAAATTAAAATTAAAATCTAAACTCATTTATTACCAATTTATGTTTTCCAGCGTTACCCGGGGATGCATCCTCGATCCAAAAACCCCCGTTCCTGTCTTGGGGACATGGGTACGGCTAGGGGACGTCCCCTAGCCGTCCCCAAATTTCCAAAAGGAGGCGGAAACGTCCTAGAAACTCGGGGACTTCAGTGGCTGATGTAGGGGATGGTCTATCGTCTTGGGGATGGCCAGGGACGTTTGGGACGACCCCCAATCGCCCTGGGGACAATCGACCGTCCCATGCATCAGCCACTTAATTTAAAATAAACACTTTTAACTTAAAAGAAAAACATTTTCTTTATTGTGTTGTGGGCCCCTCCCTCCCAACTTGCCCTAAAGTGGAATAGGCTCACCATTTTGAGTCATTTCAACATTTGGTGAGAAGAAAAAAGAGGAGCAGCAATAGGGTTTGAAGCTAGCCATTGAAAGAGGAGCAGCAGCAGGGGATAAAAGGAAAAGAGATTTAATCTAGGGCAAGTGGGGCTGCAAATCCTTCAATGAGGTAAGTCTTTTCCTTTCTTTTTTTTTCGAAGTTTGAAGCATGAAATGTCTGATTTGTTTAGTTTTTATTTTTTATTTTTTCAGTTTAAAATTGCATTCAATCTCAAAAAAACATGAGCAATAGTGTGAGTGAGTGGAAGTGAGAATGAAGTGAAATTAGTTGGTAGAAATACAAGAGGAAGTGGTGAGGGTGGTAGTGGACAACAACCAAACCCATTTAAGTGCCCTTCAAAAATCATGGAAACATATGCAAAGGGCCCTTTGAACAAGAACAACCTTTTCTCCAATATGTTACGCCTGTGGATCAAAAGCAAAAAAATAAAGGGGGAAGTAGGGTGTGGAATTGCCATGTTTTGCAAGAAAGATTTTAGAGGCAGCTACACAAGGGTACGGTCTCATTTTTTGGGTGTTGCGGGCCATGGAGTTAAAATGTGTCCAGATTTAAAAGAACATGAGAAGATAGAGTGCCATAGATTGCAAATGGAGGTGGACATGGGGGTTCAAAGTGTGACAATACCGCCACTTTCTTTTGCAATTGCTCAATCATCTATGCCCACGCCATCCACTGTTGGTAGTAGTGAAGTTGCCACAAGAGGAAAGAGGAAGATGAGTCGTAATGACAAGGGAGGTTTAGTTGAAGCTATGCTTAATGTAAGCATGGGAAGCTACATAGTCTTCCATTGCCAAATTCTTTTTTGCTCATGCCATCCCATTTCATGTGGCCTGTTCCTCTTGCGCCAAACAAATGATCAGAGATGTAGCCACTATTGGTCCCTCATTCATACACCTTGGAGATCATAAGCTATGCACTACCCTCCTAGACAAAGAGTATTCCAAGGTTAATGTGCTAATGGAGGATACGAGGCAAACTTGGATGAGGACAGGTTGCTCTATTGTGATGGATGGGTGGACTGATGTTAGACATCAATCACTCATCAATATCATAGTCACATGTCTTGTTGGTTCTTATTTTCTTAGAGCTGTGGATTGTTTAGGGAAGCATAAGGATGCAGACTTCTAGTTTACCATTTTGAGAGATGCCATAGAGGAGGTTGGGCTTGCTAATGTTGTGTAGGGAAGCTAGATTGGGTGAAGCAAGTGGTGGTAGAAGCTAGAGAAATTCAAATGTTTATTTGCAACCACCACACCTCACTTGCTCTCTTAAGGACATTTTCAAAGGAGTTCCTCAAACCTATTGAGACAAGGTATGCCACTTTCGTCATTTTATTTCATTTTCAAATTTTGAAACTTCAAACATTTGTATTCCAAATTTGAATTTCCAAATACATTAAGCCTTTCATTTTTGCCTTGGAAATTTCAAAATTTTTGCGGTGATTTCACTTTTTCCTCATATTGCAATTGGTGATTTCTTTATTGTGGGTAGAAAGCTTTATTTGGATTCTTTCTCTCCTAATAAAACTTGTGTTTTGATTTCCCCATACCATCTAATAGGTTTTTCAGCATTCAAGAGATTGTCCCTTGTTCCAAAACATACCATGTAGTACAATATTTGTTTGCTCTCCTATAGAGAATTGTCTTTGGGTTCATGTGGTAGCTAGAAAAATAGCACCACAAACATTCAAAGGAGCAAAAATTACCACTACTTAAACAAGAAACTTGGAACCGATTG
>VDFB02081284.1:0-104376 GCA_007258455.2 Sequoia sempervirens
GGATAAGAATCTCCATTTATCAAGATGACTTTCAAATAAAAAATCAAAGGCAACCAAGTTATTTAATGTGATTATACTACACAATTTCAAGGTTTCAAGGGTTGAAGGGGTCCATTGGCACAATAGAGGAAAATTATAAAGTAAAATTAAATAAAATTATTCAATTTACTCATTTTGACACCTAGGGAAGTGTTCATAAGGAAAGTTACCTTTGGAATTCTATTCTTGTCATATTATTCCATGCTTTATGGAGGAAAAACTTAGTGATTTTTGGGAAAATAATTAATGACTCTTCAGTTTCCAATTTTTTGTGAGTGAGAATGAATTGATTTATGATTTTATTTATTTTACAACTACATATATAGAAGCAAGGAATTGGATATGGTGCAATAACCTTGATGCCCCATTTTGGAAGAAAATCTATGTATTTTTAGAAATTTCAAAGGTCAAGTTGATGAAAATTAAAGAGAATATTTGGAGCCATATTTTTAAGCCTTAAAAATGATTTAAACTATATAAAATACAATATTTAATGGTTTTAATAATAAACAATTAACAACAAGAAGGTTGTAGAAAGGATTTGCAAGTTGCTATAGAGGATTACATGAGAAAAGTGTAGGAAATTAGTTTTCCACTTGAGGAGAGGAATACAATAAGAGAAGAAGAAATTTGTAGGTGTGTTGTAGGTGTTCAAGGAAGCCATGTGAGCTATAGAATGAAGGGAAAAATCAGATTTTAAAAGAGGATTGAAGTTATGAAAGTGTGAAGGCATGAAGGTTTGAAGACTTATAGGCAAGAGGTGTCTAAAAACCCAAGAAAATTTCTGAATTTTGTTTCTTGTTGAAATCCTCACTATATGTAAATGTTATTGAGGAATTTTGTTGTATGAATTTATTTTTAATAAATATATGTTTCATATTTTTTATAATATTTATGTTAATGTGTATTGGATGACATATAAGGTTGCAATATTGGGTAGTTTTATAAGATCCCTCGATCTTGACTACATTAAATATAGATAAAATAATAATTGTTCTTAATAATCATAGAATAATATCCAAAGTCCAATTACATCAAATTTTAAAAGGTGTCTCAATTAAATTGGAATTATTATTTAAGCTAAATATTAAATATTTAAATAATTTAATAAATAGGTGTTACAATAGTTCTTTACTTTCCATTATTTAAATCTATAGAATACATTAAAATTTTGCTAATATTATGACATTTAAAATATAATATACTATACAATATTATAAGGTAATAAAATTCATTTTACATAAATATAGGGTAAATAAATAAATACAACCAATTAAACACTAATCACTATAGATTAATAAGAGCTAAAATTTGATAAATGTAATAAATATTCAAAAATTAAATTTAGAGATTAGGTTAATCAAATATTGCACTAATTATAACAAATGGATGTTGATGATGCATAAAGTTGATTTTCTACTTCCAAAAATTTAATGATTTATATATTTTGATCATCTCAAAATCAAAATGGTGTAAAACCCTGTGGTTCAATCTTGAGTGTTGTAGGTTTACACCCAAATTTAATGGATTTAAAGTCTTATTCATAAATATGAATTAAAAAATATATACTACTAAACATTTTCTAGCCTAATCTATGATATATGATGCACTTATAAGGATCATGGTAGATCTATACACACCTTAATGGAATTTGTTAGATTGCTAGATTCAAGTTATCTTAGCTTATACCTACATATGAAATAACTTTATGGCTTGGGGTGAAGGTTCAAAGATAACATTCACCAACATGTAAATGGCCTATATGTAGATGAGATTAGTTGTCCCTTAGTGATGTAGCCAAATTTAAAGAACAAAATTCACCATTAACATCTAGAAGTTTAGATATTGAAACTCAGGAAATAAAAGTTGATTCTTTCTTCATTACTCTCCTTACATCTTGCTTCTACAACTAAAAATAAGACCTTATAGATCTACTAATATGAAAATTACCCTTTTTGGTAGCTTTTGGTAGATTTCTTAACTTGTCATTTTAGGTAATTTCGTATACTTATTTGGATATGACCTTGAAAGTTACTAATTATTACAAACCCACTAAGGTGACACCAATTTTCAACTTACTTATCTAATAGCATGAAAGAGTTTGAAAATAAAAGAAAAAAAATAGGGAAATCCCTAAAAAACACTAAAAGCTTATTTTGAGGCCCTAGATGAAACAACTTGGCCCCATAAAAGTGTCAAAATGTGCTCCTACTAAACTAGGTTTAGTTAACATTCACCCAACTCTTAGAGATGCTTTTCCATGTAAAAATTTAACTCAAACAGACTCTCGAGTCAAAAGTTATGACCTCCAAAAGTCTTTGCATCACTTAGAAAATCAAAGTATATTATAATGATTTCACCTTCTAATTTCTTACTTCTCTCAAATTTTAGATAATAGTTAAATTCGTACTTTATAATTTGAATTTGATTATATTAATTCTAGGTTCATTCATGCACTCTATAGGATTGATTCTAGTTAACTTGAGAATGAACCACTAGGGTAAGTGTTAATCTCGAGGCATGAAGTGAATGTATGAAGGTAAATGCCAATGAGGGTGCAATAATAAAAGGTAAAATGATAAACACATAGGAATACACATGAATAAGTGTAAGTAAAGATGGATAGGTGTGTGGTCATGAGATAAAACTAGAATAAATATCTTAACACTTTTTAATATATAAATATATAATGATAATTCCATCAAAATTGACTCAAAACTAAATAGAAAGGGACATAGGCGTGCTAATTTCTCTATTAAAAATATATAAAACTAATACAAATATCTAATCTTAGAAATAAATAGAATAATAATTTAATATATCTAAATTAAAATGATTATAATAATAATCTCCTCTTCTACCAACATTTAATAATGTGTAAGACTCATCAAAATTTTAATCATTATCAAAATTTTAGTATATAAGTGAAGACATATATTAAATATTAACAAATTAAATAATAATAAACAACTTGTGTTTTTATGTTATTTTTAATTTTTTTTTGTTTGTAAGTGAGAATGCATATCAATCTTAATAAATTAAATAACTCTGGATTTATTTGTGTTTATATTTAATTATTTATTATGTTCAATTTATTTTATATTTTATATTTTATCATTTTATTAGAAAGTGTCCAAGAATTATAGAGATTTTTAATTTGAAAGAATTTAAGATTATGGAAATCAACATCAAGAAAGACAATTATTAATTTATCATATTTTAGAAAAGAACATAGATTATATTGTATTGTCTACATATACAAATAATACATAACAATGTTCTTATTTTATTAAAAACTTGTTAAATTTTGATCCTTATCAATCTCTCAATCTAGGAGTGATGATGTAAATTAAAATATATTTATAAATGAAGGTGTGTAATAAACATTTTATCTAATGTTTAATTATTTGTTAATATAATTTTTTTTTTATTATTATTTTTATTGGGAGGTGTCCAAGGATTATAAGAACATTTTTATTGGAAAGAACCCAAAACATAAAAGTTTGTCTTAACAAAAATAACTACTAAATTACTAAATTTTTAATAAAAGTATAGTAAATCTTATTTGTCTAAATATACAAATATCAAAATTATATATATTTTTTCGACTTATTAAAGTTTCACCATTATCAAACTTTCAATGTGAGAGTGCATATATATAGTTATCAAATTAAGCACAAACAAATTTGATTTAATTTAATTATTTATCCTATTAATTTGTTTCAATTTCTTATTTTTCATATTATTGTTGATATTGAGAAGTGTCCAAAAATTTTGAAGATATTTTAATTGAAAAAATTTAAAATTATAGAAATTGACTAAACAAAGACATCTATTAATTATTACATTTTTAAAAAACATAAAATAAATTACACTTCACATAAATTACTTTTCATAAAAATGATAAAAATATTTTTTAAATGATATTTTGGCTTTACCTTGTTTTCTCAATAATATGCCATCAATTTTAATCTAAAACATTGATTTAAAAATAATCACATAAATTTTAGCCAATAGACTACATATAGTGTGATGAGCCTAAAACAAGTCTCACGCTTGTAAACCACTATTGAGTCATCGAAAAACAAGTTTCAGTTGCCATTTAATGGTAAACTAGTTGTAGTTTAATGGTAAAAGCCTACAAAATATCAAGTAAAAGCCTTCAAAATCTCACTTATCACATAAAAAGCCAGATAAATATTGATTTGACAACTAAATGAGAACATTCTATTTCCATTTGTTGTGTTTTTTTGTCAATTTGATGGAAACTTTCTTTTTTAATTTGTATTACCTTATGTTTTAAATTTGTATGCAAATATTTCATATAATACTTAATTTCTTTAAGGAAAAAATATAGATTTGTCTAAGTTTATTTTATTCCATTATTTAGCACTTATTATTAATTGTTTAATCCAACCACATGCAACTAGAATTTGCAATGCATCCATGCACAAACACATACTCTATAACATATTAACATGCATATAGTTTACTATCAACATAATCCTTGAACCTTCTCTAGATGCAAGTGCTAGTTATAATGTCTACAAAGTACATTGTCGATATACACAAATAACATAATAATAAGAATAATTTTCTTTTATAGAAGAAAGTACAAGTTTGAGTGACCCTTCTAACATTGGATGGAGGGAGGTGTAGAGGTTTGAATGGAATAAGATAGATGTTCACTCTTATTTTTAATTTATTATTTATATTGAGAAGTGTCCAAATTTTTTGAAGATATTTTAATTGAAAAATGTAAAAGTATAGAAGTGACTACAACAAAGACATCTATTAATTACAACATTTTTTAAAAACATAAAATAAATTACACTTCACATAGATTATTTCTCTAAAAATAATGTAAATATTTTTTAAATGACATTTCAACTTTACTTCATTTTCTCAATAAAATATCACCAAATTTAATTTAAAAAATTGATTTAAAAATAATCACATATATTTTTTATAATGTCTACAAAGTACATTGTTCACATACACAAATAACATAATAATTTAAAAATAATTTTATTTTTACATAAAAAATTACAAAGTTTGATCGACCCATACCAAACATTGGACAAGGAGGGAGATGCAGAGGTTTGAATGGAATAAGATAACCTAGAGGGAGATGCAAAGGTTTGAATGGAATAAGATACCTAGAGGGAGATGCATAGATTTGAATGGAATAAGATATCTCGAGAGAGAATTAATTTATTTTGCTCTTATTTTTAATTTTATTATTTATATTGAGAAGTGTCCAAAACTTTTGAAGATATTTTAATTGAAAAATTCTAAAATTATAGAAGTTGACTACAAAAAGATATCTATTAATTGCTTCATTTTTAAAAAACATAAAATAAATTAGACTTCACATAAATTACTTATTGTAAAAATGATGTAAATACTTTTTAAATGATATTTCGAACTTAGTTTTCTCAATAGTATATCATTAAATTTAATCTAAAATCAATTTAAAAATAATCACACAAATTTTATAATGTCTACAAAGTACATTGTCCACATACACAAATAACATAATAATACAAATGATTTTTATTTTATAGAAGAAAGTACAAGTTTGAGTGACCCTTACCAAACATTGAACAAAGGAGGGAGTTGTAGAGGTTTGAATGGAATAAGATACCTAGAGGGAGATGCATAGTTTGAATGGAATAAGACCTTGAGGGGGAATTAGTTTATTTCTCTTATTTTTAATTTTATTATAATTTATATAGAGAAGTGTCCAAAAATTTTGAAGATATTTTAATTGAAAATATCTAAAATTATAGAAGTTGACTACAAAAAAGATATCTATTAATTACTACATTTTTAAGAAACATAAAATAAATTACATTTCACATAAATTATTTCTCAAGTAAAAATGATGTAAATACTTTTTAAATGATATTGATTTTACTTCATTTTTCCAATAATATATCATCAAAATTTTAATCTAAAATCAATTTAAAAATAATCACACAAATTTTATAATGTCTACAAAGTACATTGTCCAGATACACAAATAACATAATAATAAGAATAGCTTTCATTTTGTAGAAGAAAGTGCAAGTTTGAGTGACCCTTACCAAACATTGGACGAGGGAGGGAGCTACAAAGGTTTGAATGGAGTAAGATATCTAGAGGGAGATGCAGAGGTTTGAATGGAATAAAATACCTAGAGGGAGATGCATAGATTTGAATGGAATAAGATACCTTGAGGGAGAATTAATTTATTTCACTCTTATTTTTAATTTTATTATTTATATTAAGAAGTGTCCAAAACTTTTGAAGATATTTTAATTGAAATCTAAAATTATAGAAGTTGACTACAAAAAAGATATCTATTAATTACTACATTTTTTAAAAACATAAAACAAATTAGACTTCACATAAATTACTTCTTGTAAAAATGATGTAAATACTTTTTAAATGATATTTCAAACTTAGTTTTCTCAATAATATATCATCAAATTTAATCTAAAATCAATTTAAAAATAATCACGCAAATTTTATAATGTCTACAAAGTACATTGTCCACATACACAAATAACATAATAATAAGAATAATTTTCATTTTATAGAAGAAAATACAAGTTTGCATGGCCCTTACCAAACATTGGACGAAGGAGGGAGTTACAGAGGTTTGAATGGAATAAGATATCTAGAAGGAGATGTCGAGGTTTGAATGGAATAAGATGTCTAGAAGGAGATGCATGTGTTTGAATGAAATAAGGTATTCAGAGGGAGATACCGAGGTTTGAATGGAATAAGATACCTAGAAAGAGATGCATGTGTTTAAATAGTATAAGATACCTGAAAGGAAATGCATAGTTTGAATGGAATGAGATTCCTCAAATGATTCTTGAGAGAATAAAACAAAAGAAGATGGTTGAAGCCTATCCTCAAGTTGCCCAGATAATGTGAGGGGGGGCCAGCAGAGCAATATTCCCTTTGTCTAAGGAGGAGATGCCCACCATGCATTTGACATTTGCACCAACCAAGTCAACTAGGTAGTGATGAATAATTAAGTATTTGTGCTGATTCCCTAAGCATTAGAGAATAGGATAATGAGGGAACCTAAAAAAGGTATTCGCCATAACATAATGTTTATTAACTAAAACAATTCGGGCGTGAAGAAAGGATGATCATGAACCATGATTATAACCGAATGCACCTTTATACTATATCATTATTTATTAAATAATAAAATGCTTCTATTTGTACGAATTAATTAAATAATTGGCAATGAATTGTAGTCACTAAAACTGAATCGAAAAACCCTTTTCTATTATAAAATGATGGCCACTTATAGCATTTATTTACGTCCAAGATGCCTTTTGTAACTGAATTGAAAAAGCTTATATGGAATAGTTGACCTAGCTAATATGTTTTTTCTCTTTAGCTTTATAATATTTTATTAAAATTCAATCATATAATTTTTTTGTCAAATTTTTTGATTCATATTTTATAAGTAGTGGTTCATAAGAATTTATTTCTCATGGACATAAATGGTCCACTTAGCACTACTAAAGTATGCTCAAATGTCACTATAAGCTCCACACTTTATAATTAAGTGCTTCTCTCACTCAACTATCCATAAAGTTAAAATTTTTACTAGTTAATTAAGTGATTTGACTTTTTTTTTTGTTTTTTTCTTATAAAGAAACTACTATTAAAGTATGTGATATTTTATCAAGATTCAACTACATAGTTTTTGAGTCAAACTTATTGACTAGGGACCCATACTTTATGAACAATAGTTCATAAGAACTTATCTCTCATAAGAATGAATGGTCCACTTACCACTACTAAAGTATGGCTCAAATGTCACTGTAAACTTTGCACTCCAAAATAAAGTGCTTCTTTAATTCAATTGTCTTCGCTATAAAAAAAAACACATATTTTGTCTCGTCCATTTTTCTTTTGGTCTCTTCCACTCATATATTTCACATCAAAGATGATGTCACCTAGTCCTAAGTGCATCTTTACTCTCCAAATAATAGTAGCCCCTATATAGGTCTTCCAGTGTGATCACATGTATGTATAAATAAACTTAAATGTATATATATGGGACCATATCCCAATCACATACAAAATATATGACCCTATATACTAATATATATTATTCCCAACCATATACAATAAAAGAATAACATATCAAACAAAATAGCTACTTGAGCAACCTTAACCAAACAAAGTAGACAAACACAGAAAAGACTCACCTCAAACACAATTCTTACCTATTTTCTATGTGATCTCAATACAATATAACCTTTTGATTGTTTTTGGTAGCCATCTTTATGTTGCTTACTTTTGTCAGTTATTTTGTATCATCCTCATCCTCATACTCCAAAGAAGCATGTAGAGAAAATATAGATGGATTTCGATGGACTCTAATACTAAATATTGAATATAAGAACCTATGACCCTTTCCTCTTCTAGAATTAAAATGAGAAACCAAGCTAAACTATTTATTTTATATGGGGTTGGAATCTTGAACATAAAATTGAGTCTTTAGATAACTTAAAATGAGGTGCCTTTGAATGAAGGTCCTTTAGATGACATTCTCCTTCTAGTCAGACAATTCTCTAAAGAATTTTGTATTTCAAACCTAGGGTTGGACCATCAAAATAAGTCATTGGGACATGAGATTTTACAAGCTTCTATCATAAAAGTAATATTTCTCATGTAAAAAGTGTAATTTTAAATATATTTAATTTAATGACTATATAATTTATTTTCTATTTTCTACTAAACATAGGTTTTTCACCAAACATCAAGGTTTATGTTCCACACCTGTGAAAAAATACAAAAAATGGAGATTTTTGTCTAAAATATATTTGTGCATTACATACTGATGTTCTTGTTTCAATGGAAAAGTTAATTTAAATTTATATAGAAAAAATTAATATTAGTAATAAAATTGTATCTAAATTATAATTAATCTCACATCAAAAACTAATAATATATAAAATATGTAACAAAAAATTATAAAAAATAACATGTGCTCTAGATATTGGTGTTACTAATCTATACTTGAGAAATTATAATTGTAAGAAAAGTTATGCATTATGGAATATGTTACTTTAAAAAATACTATTAAATATAAAAAATAAGTTATTAAAAATTACATAAAATTTTCACAAATGAGTTTTTTAGTTTCTTTAAAAAAATAAAATTAGAATCTATACACAAAATTTCAAATATCACTAGTTTATGCATCATCTTCAAATTTTTAATGATTTAGTTGCTATAGGTGATTTTTTTTAAAAAAATTAGCTAAAAATATTTATTTTTATTTGTCAAATTGACCAAAACGTGGAACACACTATTGTGGGATCATCGAATGACATGAACCACTCCATGATTCATTCATTCATTATTGAGAAGAAATATATCTCATTGATCCTAGTTTCTCTATCAAATGAGAGAATATTTTCTTTTAAAAAATCACAGTGAATACGGTTCCCTAATGTTTTATAAATTATCTAGATCAATATATTAATGGATGACATCCAAACATTCAACAAAAGATCTTATATTTTTTGAGTCCTCTTATATGGTCTCACCAAAAATTACATGATGGTAAATAATAAATTTACTTATCAAAATAAAATTCCTTCATAACATTGTCATACATTTATAGTTGCCTCTTTATATAACAATATGTGTCTAGTAAGCAAGGATAAAATGAGATTACCAAAGCTAGAAATCAAGCGATGTTGAAATTCTCTAATTTGGTTTCTTAATTTTATGGTTTTTTTTCGCATATGCCTTAAGGTTTCCCCTTAGTTTCCTTTTTATCAATCCACAATTCTAGGATTTCTAAAGGGGTTGTACATTAATTTCAACCTTAATCATGCCCATTGATGCATGCTTTGGCATGTCAACAAGTTGAAACAAGATTATTTCCTTGTTTGAAAGGTTGTTAAAACCAAAAGTCTTCTATTTGACTTTATGGGTTAAAAGGATACCCTAGCAAATAAGAATTTTATTAATTTTTTTCAAGGAGCTCCATTATGATCTTCATAGGTAATCACAAATTGTTTGTTGTTTTAATTTCATGACTTGTTCATAGGTTGCTCACATGCACATACAATTCAATATATCCTATTTTAATTATCACACGATATCAAGTTTTATATGTACACGTCATATAAATACATAAATTTGTATCACATCCCCTAAAATACTAAATTTAATCCTAAAATAATTGATGTGATAAAAATATAAAAGATGGGTGAGAGAGAGAAGAGTTAAAATGAGCCTGATAAGTCTCATCCTCCAATAGCACTTCATGAGTAAAAAAACTTAATCATAAACATTCCTTGATTGACATAAAGAATCACAATAAACACAAAAGAATGTGCAATCATTTGAGGCAAGAGAACAAAGAAATGTATATTCTAAAAACACCATATTCCAAGTATAAGTGGTACCACTCCCAAGGTCGTTGTGCATGAATAAGATTTAGTTATGAACTACACAAATATGTTCAATTTGATCACACAACCTCTCACAATTAGTAAACAAATTAATGATATAAAACACATTTGTGTTCACCCAAAACTTGACATTTAAATAGTTCATCAAAAGAAACTATAATCCCATGACTATAAAATTAGAAAAAGAAGGATGAAAATAGAAAAGTGAACTTTATTCATGAAAGGAAGCTAGGTAAGCAAAAGTAGCTTCCTACACTAACCTAAGTAGGGGAGAGTTACAAAATTTTCCTTTTAACACCTTTAAATATTACATCTAATCAGAAGATGCACATTCAAAACTTAAACAACATAAACAAAAATGCAAACCATAAGACAATGTTTATGTGGGAAAACCCTTTCGAGAAAAAACCCACACTCCAAATCACACGACTCAACTTGCATTATTAGAAAAAATATAAGTTATAGTACAATCTCAAGAGAAATTCTTAGGAGTCTTCACACTACGACAAGAATCTAGATAAATTATGGCAATACAACAACATGTAAGCTTCTTCAAACTTGTCACCTACAAAACACACTAAGTTTGCAAGTATTTACAACCTCTCAACATGAAACAAGGCACCCAAAACTTTCCATAAGCGAATCCCACACCCAAGGTGTGAACATGAGTTCATTATGATATATCATCATAATTAGAACTCATAATTATGACAAACTTCAACAAATCAGCTCCTATCCCATAAAGTTAGCCATTGTTGCACATGCAATGAGCTTGCATGCATGCAAATACCTTGCATGTGTAGGTGCCCTCATCACATGGGTCCCACCTATCATAGTTAACTAGCAATCTACCATTCTTGACTCTTATGCTATCATAATCAATCATAACCTGACATAGAAAGTTGTCAAAGCCTGTTACATAGTAACTTATGACAAATGCCACCAATTTAGGCACAAATCTAGGTCTTCAAAAGTGGATTCCTACCTCCACTAATTTAGTTTACAAATTGTACATGTCACTTGCCATGTGGGATGCCACATCACTGACAAGTCCTAGACAATGTGACAAAAACTTAGGTAGGAAAATAAACATTATAATATAAATAAATACATGAAATAATAATAAATAAATGCTAGGCCTCTAAGGTTGAGACACCCTAATCCCAACATTCTCCCACTTGTCGAAGACTTGCCAAGAGTCATACAAAATCATCTTCTCAAGGCCCCAAGGCACATGGAATAGAAACACCATAAGAAATTCTCTATGCTCATTGGTTTTGTTAGTGCATTTGCAACATTCACCAAAGTGTTGAAACTTTCTCCAAGTTCACCTTTCTATCTTCTACCATATCACAAACAAAATGATACTGAACATCAATGTGCTTTGTTCTGGCATGTAGAAGGTAGGATTCTTTGCTAAACAAATGGCACTCTGAAAATTGCAATAGATAGTACTTTGTCTTGCATCTAAAGGTCAATATCAGAACACAATCTCTTAAGCCAAATGGATTCCTTGCAAGCATGAGTAGCTTTCATGTGCTCTTCTTTTGTCATGGACAACATGACTATAATCTGTCGCTTACTCATCCAATTGATAGCACCATTGAACATCATAAACACATAACTACTTGTGGATCTTTCTGTTGTTAATATCACCTTCCCAATCTGAATCCACATATCCAAAAATACTCATAGAATGTTGATGTCTAGTAGGATAAACTTGAAAACATAGGGCATACTTGAAAGTACTTGCAATTACTTGAACACTCTCTTAATTGGATCCCAATGTACCTATCTAGGATTATCCATAGACCAACTAAGGACTCCCACTACTTGGGCAACATCTGGCCTTGTATAGACCATAGCATAAATTAAATTTCCAACACTCACATACGATACTTTGGTCATGTCCTCCATATTAGTAGGAGATTTTGGACAATCATTCACATAAAGCTTTGTCCCTTGCATCACAAGAATAAGTAACTATCTGCAATATGCCATGATGAATCACATACTTGCTCTGGCTTAACCAAATCTACCTGTTAGCTTTGTCTCTCATGATCTCCATCCCTAGAATATACCTAGCTGCACCTATATCTTTCATCTCAAACCATACAGTTGAAAACTAAGACTTCAAATCTAATATCATATACTTTTACCATTCCCAATAAACAACATATCATCTATGCATAAAACAATAATGAGAATGTGACCATTATCAGATTTATAATACACACAATGGTCAAATTTAGATCTCAAAAATCCCAATGACAACATATGGGTATCAAACTTTTGGTACCACATTCTAGGAGACTGTTTCAAAACATACAAAGACTTCTTCAATTTGCAAACTAGATTCTCTTAACCTTTGACAACGAAGTGCTCTGGTTGTGACATGTAAATATCTTCCTCCAAGTGACCGTGAAGGAATTTTGTCTTCACATCCATCGATTCCACTTCCAAATCATATGCTACTGCAAGCAATAATAGGAACTAGATAGATGTCATCTTTGCAACAAGAGAGAATATCTCACCATAGTCAATCACCTCCACCTAAGAATACCCCTTAGCAACCAACCATGCCTTATGCTTCTCAACACTGCCATTAGGAACAAACTTCTTCTTGAACACCCATTTACAACCAACAAGTTTATGTCCAATAGGAAAAGGTACCAGATCCCAAGTCTTGTTTTTCTTTAATGAAGTCATCTCCTCATCCATGGCTTTCATCCAGGAATCTACATCACTAATACCCATAGCCTATCTAATAATCATAGGCTCATTAGTGTTAGCAATCAAAGAAAAAATGCAATTGGAATCCAACAAGGAATAACTAAACCTTTCTATTCATTAACTAACACACGTAGACCTCCTCACTTGCTAAGGTTGAGGTTCTTCTTCTTCTTCTTCAAAACTTTCAAAGTTGCTCAAGCTCTCCTCATCATCAGGTCCAACAAGAGTGTTTAGTTCACCTTTCATCAAGTAGGTGGAATCTAAACTACCTCCTCTTTCTTCTCTTTCTATGGATGCATCTCAATAGTGGAAGGTTTCATCTCTCTAAAAGTTACACTTCTACTATAGAGAACCTTTTGGGCCTTTGGATCCCAAAGCTTGTACCCTTTCACATTAACAACATAGTTGATGAGGATATACTTAACTGCCTTGTTCTCCAACTTAGACCTCCTCTCAATTAGAACATGAGTGTAAGATTCACAACCAAATACTCTAAGATTTCTCAATGAAGGCTTTTTACCAGACCATGCCTTCATGGGTGTCTTTTCAACAAGCACCAATGTAGGAGATTTGTTGATTAGATAACATGCAGTGGCTACCTCTTCAACCCAAAACTTTAGCTCAAGGCTAGCACCATTCATCATACTCCTAGCCCTCTCCATCAATGTCATGTTCATCCTCTCAGCAACTCCATTTTGTTATGGGGTGTATGGAGATGTCTTATATCTTTCAATCCTGTGCTCTTTACATAACTTTTTGAATTCTACCAAACAAAAATCACCACCATTGTCAGTCCTCAAACATTTAATCTTTCTACTAGTTTGATTTTCTACCAAGGCTTTAAACTCCTTAAATCGACTAAAGAATTCAACTTTACTTCTGAGAAAATAAATGAATGTCCTACTATAATCATCTATAAAAGAAACAAAATATACAAATTTTGACAATGAAGGAATATTCACAAGACCAAACACATATGCATGAACATAGTCCAGAACCCCAAAAGACTTATGAGAACTAGAGTAAAAAAGAAATACAGTGTTGTTTTCCATAAACATAGTGTTCGCAAAAGTTGAACTCAAGATTACAACCATCAAATACTTCAACAAGGCTCTTATTTTTTAGGGCTCTAAGACCCTTCTCACCGATGTGACCAATTCGTTCATACCATAGCATTGTCTTCTCCATAAGAAGCTTCATTTCCATGGAATGAGCACCCTTAGGTACCCAAAATGCATGAAAATCAGATGTAGCTACAACAAACATCTTCTTTGCATGATCTGATGGTGATGATGAAGAATCCATAGGTCTCTTCTACAAAACTCCCACTGAAATGAAGATCAGCTCAAAAAACCCTTCAAACCCAACAACAAATTCAAAGCTGGCCAAGATCTGATACCAACTTAAAGGAAGTCGGGTAAGTGGAAGCAACTTTCTACACTAACCTAAGTAGGGGAGAGTTACATAAAATTCCTTTTAACAACTTTAATTATTATAGAATTAGAATATGCACATTCAAAACTTAAACAACATAAACAACAATGCAAACCATAAGACAATGTTTATGTGGGAAAACCCTTTTTTAAAAAAACCCACACTCCAAATCACACAACTCAACTTGTATTATCAACAACAATATTAGTTACAATACAATAATAAGAGCAACACTTAGGAGTCTTCACACTACAACAAGAATGTAGATAAATTCTGACAACATAACGACATGTAAGCTTCTTCAAACCTGTCATGTACAAAATGCACTAAGTCTACAAGTATTTATAACCTCTCAACATGAAATGAGGTGCCCAAAATTTTTCATAACCAAATCCCATGCCCAAGGTGTGAACACGAGTTCATTGTGACATACCTTCATAATCAGAACTCATAATTATGACAAACTTCCACAAATCAGCACCTGTCCCATAAAGTTAGCCACTGCTGCACTTGCAATGAGCCTACATACATGCAAATACCTTGCATGTGTAGGTGTCATCATCACATGGGTCCCACCTATCATAGTTAATTGAAAATATTTCATTCTTGATTCTTCCATTATCATAATTAGTCATAACCTAACATAGCAAGTTGTCATAGCCCATTATATAGTAACTTATGACAAATACCACCAATTTAGACATAAATCTAGGTCTTCAAAAGTGGACTCCTACCTCCACTAATTTAGCTTACAAATTGTACATGTCACTTGCCATGTGGGATGACACATCATTGGAAGGTCCCACAATGTGACAACAACTTAGGTAAGAAAATAAACATTATAATATAAATAAATACATGACATAATAATAAATAAATGTTAGGACTCCAAGGTTGAGACACCCTAATCCCAACAATTCAATCACAATAGATGCTTCATTATGGTTTCTAATCCTCTAAAAAGTCAAGTTTGTACATAATAGATTTGCAATGGTAAGGAAACTAAATCGTTTCCCCTCCATGTAAAATAGAAAGGGAAAATTCAAACAATGCATTTCATAAAACACCATTTTCTAAGATAAAATTGTCTTATGTTGACCTCATAAAATCAAAATGCCTTTAGCCAAGTCTCATTAAGATATCTTCATCAATGTAGCACTAGCACAATTTTCATTGGCTTTGTGTAACTTTTCTTGATTAACTCCTTTAATTTAAATAATTTACCAAAAAGATTTTTTTAATATTATTGTAGCAAATAAGGTCTTCCTTAAACTATAATTTCCTTTTGTAATGTTCTTCACAAAGTAGAAACCCAAACATTTATTTGGATATTTAATTAATTTTTAATCACCACTTTGCTAATTATCATTAGGTGTAGTCCAATCAATCTCCTTGACATGACTTTGGTAGTTATCCATAAAGAAAACATTTCCTAGATCCTTAAGACATGTTCATCATGTCTATAAATCCATATTTTGGTTGTGGTAACTAGCTCTTTAATATTTTTTTCATTTTTCTCTTTGAAATAGTATCTAGAAAAATAAGAATAATAGTCCATTTTGTCTTTGATTTCTTCAAGTCAATAGGTTCAATTAAGCACCTCCAAGCTCTTTTTGATCCCATTTCTCTTTGAATAACTCCTTATTTTAGCTTTATGTAATCTCATATCAACTCCCCACTTCATGTAATAAAAAAATCATCATTTGGTTCTTCAAAAATACATCATAATGCAAACTCTCCTCATGTCAACAACCCTTGTAACACTTTTACAAGACCATACTAACTCATTTATCCCACCATATCCATAGATATCCTCTACCTTGTTTCCAACTAATTCTCATTGTTTTAATAATTCCTCATATAAAATCACTAGCATAACCTTTCATTGTAACATGACCTACAACCAAAAAAACAAGTATCAATCTTATTAAAAATAAAAATCACAATAAAATTATTTAAGAGAAAAACTTGAAATACATATATTTGAAATCCATATAAATAACTTCAAGCTGATGGACAAAACAAACTTATGATTCAAAATGCATGGCAGCCACTAAATTATCCATAGATTTAATATTTCTTTAAATTCATACTTTGTGACAATTTATCCTTCATTACTTCATTACTTCATCACAAGTATAGTAATCCTATCAAATGTGAATCCCTTATTCCTCTCTCCCATTGCTCTAAACCCTAAAATAAGCATTCTACATATTTCATGTATGTACCACTAAATTTCCTACATTCGATGCACCACAATGAACTATGGTTTCAAAATGCATTCACCACGACCTCATTGGAACTGCATACACTTTTCAGTTCATGTACAAACCTAGAAAATGAAACCTACAAAGCCATCATACCTATAGAAATACAAAACACACAACATTCATACTAAGACCAATTGAGAATGGGCTAAGAAGAGCTTAGACGGGTGGAAATACCTTGAAATAAAGCAAGTGACATGCCTACGCCCATCACAATACTCATTTTGTGGGCATCAAGGAAAGGTGGCAACATTTAAGCAGTCACTCTAACATTGGGCACAAAAGCCCATCAAGATCAAAGGTGGTGAGGCCAGAGCTCAAGAGAACTCCAAGATTTTAAATTGGTCACCACCAACCATTTCACCCACCATCCAAAGAACCATTAACGCAAGGTGGGACCATGTGTTACGTTCAATGTAGGCACAAAATAAAGACGCTAAATGAATGAATGGAGATCCAATAATGGCAGCCAAAGAAAGTGCTGAATAGATAAATAACAGGACCAACCAAGTGATGCCATATAAATAACAGGAGATGATTGTGGGGCGAGTCTCTCAACGATGGACCAAGGCATGACTTACGTGATATTATTCACCATAGCCACTCAATAATGCACTAAAACCAAAAGAACACACAAAGCTTAAGTCCTATCAATTTATCAATCATAAACCCAGTTGGAGTGCGTGAACGAGAAGAAGATCCAATGACAGATGAAGTGGTGGCCAAACAAAGGCGTAGGGTAAGTAAATTACCTGCTACTTGTAGCTTGGACACTGGCCAATTGCACAAAAACATCCTTATATCTATACTTGTTAATGGTCAAAAGCTTGGCCTCCCCATCATGATGGTAGTTTCGACATTATAGTCATCTAGGAGTAGTTGATAACACTACAAGTTGAAGGGCCTCTTTTAAGTTCGATGACTGGTTACACTAAGTCAATATTCTTTTATAACTGAAGTGATAGGCTCTTACTATGAAATCAATGCAAAATTTAATAAGAGCCAATGCGTAGTGAGACATTTGGCACCAAGAGCAAATTTAAACCACTAAAGAATTATTAAAGGGATTTGAACTAACATGCATGACTCACAAACCAAAGCATAAAGACTAACAATCACATGAATAATCTAAAGGAGCGAGACTCTAGGTATAACGATGATTTTGACTATCATGATTGAAGGCCAAACCAATAGAGGAAGGTTCCATTATGGCAGCTGAACTCGATCGCATGCACACATATTTCTAAATGGTCCAAGTCATTTGTATGGCAATTAATTTTGCATTTGGTGGTGAGGGTGGCACCAAAGTACACTCAAAAATGTAAAAAATTGTCTTAAAAATTTTGGACAAATTTTGACCTCTAAACTTAATGTTATGCACTTGTTAATGTAGTACAAACTGATTGTAAGTGGCATTAGAATTTGTTTCTTATGGTTTATCTCTTGGTTCAAGAATTATTAGAGCCTTATGGAATTAACATGTATGGGTTTAGGAATCTATCTAGGTAATTCTTCCTATATACTTTCTATGACCTTCATAGATGCAAAGGTTTCATAATAGTTCTAGTTGTTGGTTCATGACAAACACCCTTTTGATGCTTTTATACTAGACTTGAGACTTTAAAGTATGAAAGAAATTGTCCCTTAAGGTCCATGTGTGGTTTGATATACCTACGATCCCCATCCCTATGTTGAATATTTTGGATCAAATTATCTAGCCACTTGGCTATTTTATTTACCATGAACTACAAATGTTCATTCTTACTCAACCTCAATGATTGTTTGTATAGTGGTGGGCCTCACCTATGACCATAAAGAATCTATTGATGTTCAAGTAGGTGGCATGCATTTTTCACAAGTCACATATATAAATTTACTCAACACTTGTTTTTGATACTAGGCTCTAGACCATAAGACTAAAGATTGTTCACTAAGCGAGCAAGTGAGTTAAAGATAATGACTAAGTCCTTATTTTGCCTAGCCCAAGAGGTAGGGGTAAAGTATAGATGGTAAAATACTTGTATTCATTAGAGAGATGAAATTTAATGATCCACTACCTAAAATGTAGTTTGTTCATAAAGTGGTTATTATAATAGCCAAATCTAAGGTGGTTATTCCATCTACAAGGCCACTCCAAGATGCTTATTCTCAACTTGTGATTGTCAACCTTGGTCAAAGGTGTTAGGTATATTTTGGCACATCTTTCATGGCTTCTAAACCTTCTAGGTGCTCACCCAATAAATCTAGTGGTAAATGATCATTCATGAGAGAATTGAGTGGCAAGTGTCATGTTATTTCACTCAAAAAATATATTTTTCCAAGCCAACATCTATTGTTTGCTAACCAATTTTAAGTGTGAGCATATGATAATAATGACTATTAAATAAAATTGATAAAGGATCCCTCCATAGCAATTTATTTCTCAAAAGGTTATAGGCCTTATCTAGGATTTATATAAGTTCTATGTATTGGTTGTGTGTCACCAACTAGGTTTGTTTGACATTATTTATTTAAAATAAATCAAAGTTACAATATTTTTAGTTCAAGCCATATTGAGGAGCATTTGGCCTCAATATTTTTACCTCGTCACCTTGTATGAGGATGTATATGGTGACACAAGTGTTGGGATTAAGGTGTCACAACCTTAGTGAGTCCCATGATTATTTAATTAATTATTTTCCTCTAAGTTGCTGAATTTATTCATTAAATGCAATAATATTTGTTTCCATATTGCTAAGTTACTTTGTGGGACCTAGCGGGGAGTTGGCATCCTACTTGCAAGGTATGGAAAGGAAAATTGTGACACATGTCACATGGGAACTTCATTGGGAAGGAAGCAAGCATTAAAACCTCTAAAATAGGTGCCATGTTGACATGTGGCAATGTATTTTGGAAATAAGTATTGGTGGGGTCCACTTATGTGCAAGTTTATCTCTTTGGAAAAGCGGAGACAAGGAAGGATGACACTTGTCACCATGAGGTATATTTGAGAAAATTATAAATTGTAAAAACCTCAAGGAGGAGTGCTCTAATGCCATGTGGCATGCATTTGACTTGTTGACTAAAGCTTAAAGAAAAAGGTTGCTAAACGGAGACTGAGTTGTCACTCAAAGTGACTAGGAGATGTGGGCGACTTTTATTTTGGCAGAAAATATGATTTTCTCTATGTGCTGCCTAGCATGTGAAGTTGCTTGATTTTTGGAGCTGCAAGTTTTATATGTGCTTGCATTTTGTTGCATGTTGGTGCATGTACGCCCATGTTTGATAGGTTGCTAATCGGGTCAGTTGGGACTCTTTCATGTTGTTGATTTGTAGTTTGCATGCATGTAGAGATTGGGAGATTGACACATGTAAAAAATAAACACCCTTGTATGAGAAGAATATATATTTATGCCTTAGTACATTTTTTATTGTAATGTGATTGTAATATATGTACACTGTTAGGCTATTAGAATCACTCTAGACTTGTATCATAATGAAATTGCACTTGCAAGAGCTTAGACTCTGCACATTATATGTAATTTCCATATTACAATAATACAATTGATTGGTGCTTTGGTGTGGGTTTTTTTTCTCCCGGAAGGGCTTTCCCACATAAATTTTGTGTTATGTGTTTTATTGCTTAAATCTGAAAATAATTGAATGCATGTGCAATCTTAAAGATTAACTGTGAAACTATAAGGATTTGAAACAAAATTTTGCAACCTCTTCCCTGGGTTGATTTTCATTAGGAAAACGTTTCTTCACTTGGCTTTCCTTTCAATTGTTATCATATCCTAGCTAGTTTCGTTATCCTTGGTGGATTAGAAGGGTTTTTTGTGCATATCTAGATTCAGTTGGAGTTCTTGTAGAAAGAACATTGAAATCTTGTTTGTAGTTTTAAGATGGGAAGCACATCTAGAAGAATAGAGATGGAGAAATTCAGTGGTGGAAATTTTGAGTTGTGGAAACTCAAAATGGAGGATATGCTCATAGACCGAGCTCTATGGGCTACAATTTCCATCACAAAACCAACAACAACCTCACAAAAGGATTGGAACTTAATGGATCAAAAATCCAAGGGTCTGATAAGACTCTATTTGTCTAATTTTGTGCTCCTGAATGTCCATGAGGAGAAGAATGTAGTTGACCTTTGGAAAAATCTTGGTGATATTTATCAGGGGAAAATCTTGGTAAATAAGCTATTCTTGAGAAAGAGGTATTCTTTGAGGATGGAGGGAGGAGGATCAATTGATGATCACTTGAACACATTGAATATGTTACTGACTCAACTAGGTTAAGTTGGTGTAAATATTGGTGATGAGGACCATTGCATGTTATTTATTAGACTCGTGGGACTGCTTGGTTATGGCTATTGGAAGCACAACCACCACCTTCACTATGGAAGATGCGGTTGCTTCACTATTATCTAAAGAGATGCGAAGGAAGTCTTCTAAGATGGCCAAGGAGGCCCTTTTTTTTCGTGGTAGATCAAAAGAGAAAGGAAAGAAAAAGGAAAAGAATTCTAAGTCCAAGTCTCTAGGGAGATCTAAGTCTCATGGAAAAAAGTCCAAGGCTCAATGTTGGAATTGCAAAAAATCTATTCATTTCCACAAAATTGCAAGGAGGAGAAAAAAAGAAAAACAAGTCTTTCTCCAATTCTGAATTTGATAAATCCTCTCTAGATGATGTAGATGCTTTTGTCGCTTCCTTGAAAACACATGCATCAAAAAATGGGTGGTTGATTTACTCAGGTGCCTCTTTCCACATGACCTCTGACAGAGGTTGGTTCTCAAAGTATGAAGAGTATGACAATGGGAAGGTGTATTTGGGTGATGATTCTCACATGAAGATTATTGGTTGTGGAAGAGTCAAGTTTCAATTCCCTGATGGTAGAGTGAGGGGGATTTTTGGTGTTCTACACATCTCAGGTTTGGAATGAAACGTACTCTCAGTGAGTAAGTTGGGTGATGTGGGAGTGCAAGTTGTTTTCTCAAGTAGCGGATGAAAGATGACTAGAGGTGCTATGGTGCTTGCTAAGGGTGTTTAGATTGGAACTGTGTATAAGTTGGATGCATGCATGGTTCAATGTAATAGTGCTTCTATGAAGTCCAAGAAACAAGCTTTGGATTATTCATCCTCACCATCAGATTGAGTAGAGAAGAATATTGTGGTGTTTACATTTGATGGTCATGCTTTTTGGGTACCTAAGGGTGTCAATGCTTTGGAACTTTTGTATAGGAGCAAATTTGCACCCCTTAAGAAAATTCCCCTTTCACATACCCTCACCTTAGAAAATCAAATCCGAAGGAGAAATTCCACATCACCCACCTACCTTCCATCCACTTGGAATTCATTTTGTGCATTGGTGAGAGAATATTTGTTGAGGATGAACACATAGTGTGCAGATGTCTACACACTATGCTGCCGTCCTTGACGGATTTTTGTGTCTAAAGTTGGAAGAGGTGTTACACACTCGATTGGTGTCGAATTGTAACATCCCTCTTTGACCAACTGACCTGAAAATGCCTTATTCCTTCTCATCCCACCTTCAAAAAAATCCATTATCACTTCATTTCACTCTCTAGACATTCATTTTCATTCTCTACACATTCAGCCACTTCATTCTTCACATTTTCACTCTCTCAAACAACATTATGTCACTTCACTTTGAGCATTGCAGAAGCTTTGAAGCTCCATCAACTCCACATTTCAAGTGTGAGGAAAGCCATAGAAGTGAGCTTGGAGTCTTGCAAGACCTTCCTTCATCACCATTGCAACTGAGGTGACTTTTCCAAGTCCATACCTTGCGTTCTCCTCCATTGGCTAGTGAGCTTTTGGGTGGAGGTGGTAATGCTTCACTCCTCTCCTTTGTGATTTGATAGAGTAGCATATTGTTTTGTAGTGTTCATAGCAAGCTTTCTTTCTTTCTTTATCACATATTCTACTCCATTGCTTTCTGGTTGTTTGTGGAGGTGGAAACACCAAAACAGGGGTTTGACTGAGGTAGGCCCCTATATTACCCCAATAATTTTCCCTCTTTCTTGTGTGTAGGCGGATGTATGTGTGGAGCTAGCTAGCGAATTGGAACTTTTGTGAGATTATCTTTGTCACCCTATCCTTTATCTACTTGTTGTACCATCTTTGTCTCTATTTATCGTACTTTCTTATTCTATTTTTCATGTCACAATCAACTAGCTAGGTTGTTAGTTAGTTTTTAGGTAGTTTATACTATATTTGGTGTTTTCTAGCTGTACTAATGCTAGCACACCTGAGAGATGCCAACACGCCGTGTTGTCATCCCAAAACTGTTCTACTGTCGCTAGACAGAGAGTTGTCTGAGGTGCAGTACGAACTCTAAAGTAGCTCACCTTGCCTAAACCTGAACTCTAGGTCTGTAGAGTGACATAAGTACTATATAGTGCTCTTCATTCTCGATCCTCACCCCAAGACATTCTTTAGAGTGAGGTAAGTTAGGGCAGCCCTCCGCTCTTAGCTCTCCATGACCTGGATCCTTGATGTGGTTGGTCCCCCTCTCTTACAACTTCTTACCTATGAAACAATGTTGTGGAACTCGAAGGATTGGTAATATTGGTGAAAAGGTTCTTAGAGCCTTGTTGAAGGCCTTGATGACTGTAATCTCGAGTTCAATTTTTTTGAACATTGTATATATGAAAAACAAAACCATGTTTCATTTTATTCTAGTTCTCATAAATCTTTTGGGGTTTTGGATTATGTGCATTCTAATGTGTTTGGTCTTGTTAATTCCCCTTCGTTCAATAGATCTATGTGCTTTGTCCCATTCATAAATGACTATTCTAGGACATTTGTGTATTTCCTTAGAAGTAAATCTAAAGTTTTCAATTAGTTTTGTAGACAGATAAAAATGACCTAGGCTTGCAAGCTCTATTGTCACCATATTTCTTCTTGACATAATTAAAATATTTATATCCTTGGTCCACTTTCAACTATTAATTAAATAATTCATAATTATTTAATTAATTCATGTCTTTATTCCTCTTGATTATTTAAATAAATAAATAATATTTATTTTATCTAAATACATCACTAATTGTCTAAAGTCCCTTGTCCATTAATTCCTCTTGATTATTTAAATAGATAAATTGTATTTATTTATTTAAATATGTCATCAATTCTTAAAATTCTTCTTATAATTAAATAAATTCTTTAATTTATTTAATTATTGTCCACCTTGGCATTTTCCCCATTTTAAATAAAATCATTTATTTAAATTGGTCCCACTTTCCAATTTTCCCTCTTTTAGTAAATAATTCAAATTAATTATTTACTATCACATGACCCCACCTTTTGAATTAAATTAATTTTAACTCAAAATAGCCTTTTTCCTCCAAAAATCAAGTAATTTCTAATATTATTTGATTTTTCAGCTCTCTCTTTTTTTGTGCCATTCTTATCTCCTTGTCACATGCATTGTCAACCATTGATTTAATTTTCTCAAATTGAATCTTGTCAACTCATTTGAAATTCGACCTAATCTTTCCGTAAACCTAATTGTGGGTTGTCACATTGAATCTTGTCCATTAATTCTAGGGCATTTTCCAATTTTCAATCTTGGCCATTAATTCTAGGGCATTTTCCAATTTTCAATCTTGGCCATTCATCCAAAATTGCATTTTCTATAAAATGACAATTTTGCTCTCATTTTGTCACCTCATGCTATATACATTTCATGCAATCTTGTCTTAGGCACTCTTGACATCTTAGCATTTTGGCATTTTGGCATATTTTAGTCATAGTTCATAGTTGCTTACTAGTTGCATAGTATTGCATTTCATCTTAAATCCTTCAACATTTTTCTTTGGTCTTGGCATTGTCACATATTACTCACTCAAAATCTGAGGGAAAACTTCACATTTCAACAAATAGAGACGATGTAATGGAGGTCAATCATGGAGGTTGAAGACTTGAGGTGATATCTTCTTGTTTTCATGTTATTTCCTCATTTGTGCTTCATTCTTACTTTGGGTTTTGATTTATTTAGCTACTAATTTTCTAACCTAGATTATTTCCATAGTTACATTGGTGAACCTGATGCCAAAATCGTGCATGTTCATTTTTTTGTACTACTTTTTTTGTGTTTTGCAGGTACATGTATGGAAAGTCGCAATCACAACTTTTCAACACTGCAATCACTACATCATGATGTATTTGATAAGTAGAACGATGCATCCACAGACCCGAATTGTATTTGCTATCTGCAGAGATGCATTCACCCATAATCCAATTCATTTGACAGCCAGTGAGATGCATTTGCAAACTGTGACACACCTGTTTTGCATATCGTCGTATTCATCTGATAGATTCTAGCACATAGACTCGAGCCACATTTACTGTGAAGAGCGACACATTCACTCTACTGTGACACATTCGTCTGATAAATTTTTCTTTTGGCTTCTTTCAAAATTTTCTAGATTTCTTACTTCAAGCAAATAGTTTAGGGGTTTTTCTTGTTACTAATCCACTGTTGTAACATGTGGCATTGAATTTTCATTGGTCCAAGGCATCTTTTTGAGACTACTAACAAGTGGTTTTGTAGGTTCGATTGTCCAAGGATTTGATTTTGAAACACTTGTGTTTGTTTTTTCTTAGATTAGAAATCACTTCCATTGGTGCTCTAAAAAGAACATTTGCTTGTCTCACTTAGATTTAATTAGGGGGTTAAAGAACTTTGCTTGATTGTGCTTGAAGGTGGTAGGTGATTATGCTCTCACCTTGTGCAAACTAGGTGATAAAAAATTCAGACCCATCTATTTTATGTGTCACCCCAATTCAATAATCGAAGTATCCTCTCCCCTTATGTACTTGTGCGATCCTAGGTGTAAGAGAAATGATTATTGACTCTAGGAATTGGGCCTTCGTTGGTGGGAAAAAGTACTCACCTCAAGGCGACTCAAATTGACAACAAAGATCTTTGGCCAAGCTACCCCCAACCAGTATATAAATGTGATTCCTAATGGAAAACTTAGGATTACGACTGCAGATATGTCACACAGACAAGTAAACTCCCCAAAACCTTGTTGAGTGTAACCTCTTCAGGTTGGAGTTCCTCCTTATTGAAGATAATCTTGCCCCATGTGTGGCCACTTGAACGGGGGTCCTGAACTAATTTTTTGTTTTTAGTAGCCAAAATCGTTTCTATTTGCTAGTGCGACAACGATCGTTGTGAAGGCATCCAAATTCTCACAGTTCTTAGTAGAGGTGATCAACTTGCCATGGGATATTAATGGGGTTTGGAAGCTTGGTTGACCTGATAAGTAGTGCACTATAAGGGGGAGCCCGTGTGGCCAAGCTTTTGGATTCATCCACTAAGAATAAGTGTGGTTGGGGAAACCCACATGGAATCTAGCAAATATTGTCCTTGCTTAACCTAGGATTGTGCTTGTTTTCAAAGACAAAATATTGTGTTTTCTGAGACATTCAAACAAACAAAAACCATTTCACAAATCTTGTAACAAACATTCAACTTGAGATAACTTCAAATTTTTTCCAAAAATTGCAAACAAACTTGACTTATTTTGCTACAATGCATTTGTTGAAATGCATTCACCTTTTTGTGACACATTTGCCATTTTCTGTGACACAATCACTTTGCTAAACCACATTTGTCATTTCTAGTGATGCATTTTCCTGGTCTGAACCACAATCACTTTACAGAACACAACAAATACTTTTTTGAGTTACATTTTCCATCTGGAAAATCACATTCACATTCACTAAAATGCGTCTGCCAACTTGCAACGCATTAGCAATCTAGAACGACACATTTTCCTGACAAAAATTAAAACATTGTTGCAGACCAAGACCTAAGAGAAAACTTGTCCAATCTATCATCAAACATATTTTTCTAGTAGTCTCTATCAAAAACCAGAAAGAAAATTGCTCAAATTCTTCACCATTTGCATATTTAGCTTGCATTTACCCATAGGTTTAAGTTTACAAGATTTTAGTTGCATCCTTTAGGTCCATCATTTTTATTTTAGACATAAGCCAGTCCTTAGGTCCTCATTTCATTTGTAGATTTTGGCTTAGGAAACCTTACCATACTTTGCAAAATCATTGCCTTCAAAGTAGTAGGTGGTCATTGGACTTAGTCAACATAATTTCTTTTAGTCATTGTCCTTTTGTGATATTTTCTAATTCAAGAGACTAGTTAGGAAACCTCACTTTGTCATTTTGTCCTTTAGTCACATTAACAAGTCCTTTGATGACCCAAATTGATATGTAGATCAAGCTTAGAGTGGTTGAGTAACCTTCCTCCAAATCACTTAGACCTTTGCATTTACATACCTTAGAAACATTCAACTCATCTTAGTCCTCATTTTGCATACATTATTCCAAAAATCCAAAAAAAAATAGTGTCATACTTTTCATAATAGTCTTCATTGTCCTTTGGAATTTGTCATTTCCTTTAGACAACATTGTCATATTGCATTGTCATCCCTTATAATCCAAAAATCCAAAAACATAGTTTGCATTGTTATCCCTTATAATCCAAAAATTCAAAAACATAGTTTGCATTGTCATCCATTATAATCAAAAATTCCAAAAACATAGTGTCATCTAGTTGTCATTTTCATCCTCTTCCTAATTTGAGAAACTCCTTATATGGTTGAGACTAGGCTTCAAAGAAAAAGAAGACAAATGGCTAATTTTGGACTAGACACCAACACTTACATCTTTTCCAATGACATGAATCAAAACATGAACCGAGACACAACCTTTATCAATCCTTTCAGTGAAATGAACATTCCATCTTTGTCACATAACCCCTTTGAACCATTCATACGTAGAGATGAGCATGGAAACGTATTTTAGGAAGACATATAATCTACAACACAAAATCCTGAAGTGGCCTCTTTTGTAGAAGATATAGTTTTGCGTGATAGAGACATATATTTAGCCATACTTTTACATCAAGGAGCCAAATTAACACAAGGATTTGACATTAATACTTTAATAGCAGCCACTCCCAATCATTATGCCAACAACAACACAAACAATTCCTCCAACACTAGTCAACCTCAAAACAATGCCAACAATAACATTGGTGCCACCTCACAAATTGTTGCAAGCACTATCAATGCTACCTCTAATGACACATTCAATCAAAACTCGATCAATGCAACATCCGTTGGAGGGACACCAACTATTTCACAAGCCATGTCACAATCAATGCCAACAATGTCAACAGCATCCTCATAGTCAATTGGATCTACCTTTGGATCCTCATCAATGGGGGAAAGCTCTTCAAATCCTCTATTTGGAGCTTCATCTAGTGCCATGGGAGCATTATCATCACATCCTTTCATTGGGTCTTCGTTCAATCCATTTGGAGGAAGTAAATGATGTATTTTCATTTGAGGACCACAACCAAACATCAACACGCCATCAAAAATTAATACCAATGCTTCCCAAGGGAAAAACATAAACATTCCCCATAGACAATTCCAACAATTTGGACAAGGAAATCTGAATACACAACATATGACTGCATTTGGATACCAAAATATTCATTGCCAACATATCCCACAAATATCGACTCAAATGGATGGAGGGCACATTCCTACATATGCATCACACATACATACTCATCAACATGTCCCTAATCAAAACTGGAACCACCAACAACACTCAAATCAAAACATGTCATACATCTCACAAAAAAATCATAACATCTCTTCGCAACAAATGGGGACACATGGAATACATATCACTCCCATGTGTGATGCAACCAACAACCCTATAATTGATGCCTTAACAACAGAATTGGAAAACTTGCAAAAAACCATAGAGACTATGCAAATTTCCAACAAAAAGTCACACGTGTCATATGACCTATGTCCATATTCTTTCGACACAAGTCTATACATGCCACCATTCCCTTTAGGGTATGTAGCACCAAACTTCACTAAGTATAAGGGCAAGACAAATCCCATTGAACATGTTCAAGAATGCATGACCAACTGTATGGAAATTTCCTATGAACATACTTACTTGATGAGATTCTTCTCTAAGAGTCTTACATGACTCACACTTGAATGGTTTTCCACTTTAAAGGGAATAAAAACATGGGATGAACTTGCAGAAAAATTTGTGTGAAACTATGCCTATAACATTGACACAAACACCTCCATCACTAGCTTATGAAAACTTACACAAGAAGATGCTGGTAAGACTTTTATACCATTTTTCCAAAGATGGAGAAGCCTAGTAATTCGTTTCCATATTGACATACCTAAAAAGAGAAGGTTGACATGTTTGTCCAAACCCTCCTAGGACCATTGAAATATGGCTTGCATGTTCACTGTTGCACAACCTTCATAGAATTAGTCGAAAAGGGAGTCCAACTTGAGAAGGCTCTTATTGCTAAAGGAGAATTAAAATATGGCCCTAAAAACAAAAATGAAAATCCACCCACAGACAAGAGCAAATATTGGGTCAAGAATAAACATGTTACCAATGATGGCATTGTCGATGCCAAGGTAGTGAACACAATGGGTCTAGTGCTTACCCTTAAAGGAGCTCCACTGCAAAACACACAAATAATCACACAGACACCTCCTGCCAATGTCACTTAAAACAATCAAAATAATCAAAACCAAAGGAAGCCTCGTCAACCTAGACAATTTATGAAAGGTCACACATACACCCCTTTGGGTGAACCAATCAAAGATGGCCTTAAGAAGATCCTTCAAAATGGTGTCATCACATTAGAAGACCCTAAGCCATATGACCCAGGACAATTTAAGCCATCTTGGTGGGATGACAACACATTCTATGATTATCACCATGCAAAAGGACATGAAACCTCCTCTTGTCAACAACTAAATAATTTTGTTTAAGACCTCATTGAAAATCACACAATTGAACTAGGTGGACAACAATTTTTGTCAAATGCAGACCATACTATTCACAAGAACCCATTGCAAGACCAAATTTCAAATAATCCTTCTACATCAATTCCTAAGAATAATAATAACTATGCCAACTATACCTACATCACATTCAACTATTCAGGAGGAACTATTATCAACCATAGCCGAACTGATGATGAATATGTCAATACCATTTTTTGTCAAAAGAGCACCTGAATGCAATGTCACTACTTGTGGTGGAAAACTCACCATAGTTGGTCCTCCTCCTTGGCAGCCAAAAGTTCCAATACCCATTCCATCTGCTAGGCAATCACAATTAGGCTTATTCACAAAGTAGTCACAACCTAAGAGTTAGTTTAAACTTATTGACCAACTAGGAAAAACACCTGCTTAGATTTCCATACTTGAATTGCTACACATTTCCCCCACACATAAAGCTATACTTGGAAAAACCTTGCAAGAATCCTTTATCCCTCAAGACATTGATGTCAACCAGTTTGAAGCCATGGTGGGATACCTCACTACCCCCCATCATGTAACATTTTTAGATCAAGATTATTCGTCACCAAAGTCCAACCATAATGACGCATTACACATTGAAGTCTTTATCCATAAGCATAAGGTCAGATGGGTTTTAGTAGATGGAAGAGCAGGACTGAACATATGTTCCTTAAAACTGGTTAAGGCTTTGGGATTTTCTGATGCTTGTGTAGATACAACAAAGAGCATAGTTATAAAGGCATATGATGATGAAGAATGTTCCTCTTGAGGTGTTATCACTCTTCTTGTTAGATTTGGCATAGTCATTGTAGACACAACTTGCCAAGTCCTAGATCTTGAATTACCCTATAACATCTTACTTGGTCAACCTTGGATTCACGCCCTCAAAGCTATTCCATCCACCTATCACCAATACCTGAAGTTTCCCTTTGATGGCACAAAAATCACCATATATGGAAACCTCAATCCCTTTAAGTATTGCACCAATCTAAGGGGTATTTTAGAACATCAAGTTCCCATCAACTGAGAAGCTGCAAGTTGATCTTCTTCCAAATTCATTGACCCATCCACACTCACCTCATTGACCACATCCACTCCTTCCATGTATTTTTCCATACCACCATCCTCCTCGCTTCCTAAGGCTGATTCCACTGTCAAGATCTAGGACCCAGGTTATGGAGAATTTAAATTAAGCATGCCCTACTGTATCACCAAAATTCCCAAGTCTCCTAAGGTCTATGGTCGAACCTATTTTAGAATTGAACCTAAGGAAATTTTTAGGGTTACTCCATCACACATTTTTATAAAATGGGGTGAAATGAGCAAAGAAGACATCGAGGATATATCGACATGGATTTATAAGGACCAAGAGGAACCATCCCCATTACCAGTTTAGATATACAGGAAAGGCTATGATATAATGAAGGAAAAAGGCTACGATGGAACTGGTGGCCTTGGCAGAAATAAGACTGAAAGGCATGAACCAATCATGCCTCTGTTGTGCAGTATTCGCACACATGCCCCGCTGAAAGTAGGGACCCTCTTTTGCTTTCATTTTCGGTGTTTTGGCCCTTGGTTTTTGAGGTATTATTACCTTTGCATGTGCTTGAATGATTATCTTATTCATGCAAATTCCCCCCTTCTAGGAAGCACTTTGAAAATCTGTTGTTCTAGACAATTTTTGGGTTTTTGGCTCTTTTTAGGAAAATCCACCCTTGGAAGAATTCCACGGTTTCCTTTAAAACCTAGTGATGAATTTTTTTAACTATGAACCAGAGATTTTGGTCCTCTGCGAAATTCTGTCATGGTCGGACTTCTCCGAAATTCCATCGTCCAATTTGGTTTCCGGGTTTTGGTTTTGCCTGTCTTGTCAAATGCATTAATGCTCGATGGTAAAATTTTTGAGGCAAGTATTTAATCGATTTTGGGGAATTTTGGGCTATAATGTCTTATCATTTTCTCTTTATTGCTTTGAGGAGCTTGGTCTTGAGTGCTTGGCTTGATTTGGTGATTGAATTCATGGATTTCTGAATTGGTGGAGATTTTCCTGGGCGTCATTTGTTGTTTGCTGGGGTGCTAAAGATTGTTATCTCTCATTGTTGTAATCGAGTCTCACTTCATCAATGGTATGTATTTGTTGATGGTGTTTTCTGCACAATAACAACTCAGACAAAATATAATATCCTATCTCTCTTGAAAGGTAAATCTCTATCAGCAAACCTTAAGAGATAACCCCAAGGTATCTAATGTCAGGTCTTGACAATGCATAAACCACCTAGTGATAAAATGTGAAAATGCTGGTAATCACAATGGGACCTTACTACAAGCAAATATTGAATCTCAACTTACCAGATTTAACAATATGGTGATACTTCAATCCTAGATTTAACCCAATAATCAAAGAAATAGCAAAAGATAAGGGTTTCAAAGAGATTTCTAAACTTAATACTAAACCTAAAATTAACAATGAAAATGACCAACACTTGGAATGGACCAATCCTTCAAAACTGATCTCTACTTGACCTAGATAAACCCACAATCTTATAGAAACAGTTCAATCTTCTAAGGTGTTAAGATTTTCAAATCATGGAAATTCATTCAAACAACCCTATTGCAGTCGAAATGAATAAACCCCCACAATCGAACTTAAGCACAATGAATATGATAGTTCGAGCTAACTTTGCAAAGCAACTAACAATCAGTTGGTTGCGAAAAGTATGGACTGAGGGATTGCTGCAACATTCAAGTATCAAATCACAAAAATTATTAAATCAAATTTAATCTAAATATTAACCTCGTCAAATCAATTTTAAAGATAGAAGAATAGGAACCATGCAAGACAAGAGAATACCAGTATGGCACCAAATCACAATGTCATTACTTGTATTCAAATTATCCACTGTAGCAACAATTCCAGTTTTCTGTTACAATATTTGCTTGAGAGCAACTACTTGCTAACTTGCTCTACTTGCTTCTAACTATTCTACTCTATTCTACTTCTATCCTCTATATCCTTTCTCTATTTTCTAACTATCTAACCCCTTACAAATGAGGCGAAATGCCAAATATATAGAATCCCCCAAAAAACCTGTCGGTCGAGGAAGAGACTGCAACATTAGCTGGGCACCACTGACCTGCCAAGAGAAAGTCAAAATGGAATGAAGGAATGCATTAAATGTGCGAACCACACCCAGGTTGGCCCGAGATTCCCAATGTAGCTCAGACCAATGTAGGGCACACTAATGGGGAAGCAAAAATCCCAGAGTAGTTGGGCATTAACTGCCTTCCACTTTGTCTCGATTCTAATTTGACCTTGCATTAACCTTCAAAAGCATCCCATCCAAGTTAGCCACTGGTGGCAAAGGCAGAATCCTAAGTCAATTCTCAATGGACGCAATCTCATCTCTTGACTGTTTGACTGACTTATCCCAATCCACCTTATACGTTAGGTATTTGTCAATAACTGCAAGGTAAGTGGCTACATCATCCAACTGGTGCTCAGAAAAAGAACCATCATCAAGTGGTGTGTAAACATCATGCCACCACTCCCTCAACTATTCTAGATTCAAATATTTGGGCGGGATCTTCCTTCTTGCCGTCATGATCTCAAAAAAGGCAATGGAACCATTATAAACCCCAGTTAGGGTGTCATCAATCTGCCTTCTTTGCTTGTAAATATTCTTTAACACTTTCTACCTGATTTGCAATGCCTCAAACCACTCCCATGGTTCAACAGCTTTGGAGGAAGGAAGAATCCCATCACTTACCAATCTATCCCGGGTGTACTCCATGACGGTTTTGGTTTTTTGTAGAAGGAGATCCATGTCTTCCCTATCTTGCACCAACACTTCGTTCAACCAATTAGTTGCCATGATAGCATCCTTCCTAGTTGACATAATCTCCTTAATAGCCTCATCACCCTTTATTTGCACCCATTTTAGCCAATTTGCAGTGGCAACAATGAAAGCTTTCATCTTTTCTAGCTTGGTGATGTTCTCTTGAGGTAGAGGATTCATAGCAGAAACTGAAGGGTTAATGGACTGCAGTGGTTTCATTAAGTCCTCTAAGCATTTTCTGAGGTTTTCATTTTCTTTCTTTAGCTCCCGCTTGGTCTTCATTTCCTTCCTCAATCTACCCACAATAACTACACTAGAACCCTCATAATCTTCAATGTCCTGCTCGACTGATGTAGGTCCTAGATTGAAAGTCTGAATATTATAATCCTTTCTAGCCAAATTATCTCTGTTTTTGTCTAGAGCAGGGGTGGCAATGTGAATAACTCTATCATGAGCTTCATCTCTTTCAATCCTCGAGATCACCCTAGCCTTCTTACTTTTACCTTTTCCAATTTTGGCTAGTAGTGCATACCGATTTGGTGGGCTATCTTCCACAAAAATTTGTTTTCTCTTTATCTCTTTGTCCAGCCAACTAGGTACAATGGATTCCAATTGTTCCTCACTTTGTTTCTCCTCCTCTTGATCTTTAGGTGCTTCCTCACCCAAATTCTGTTTATCAGAAGTCTCATTTGTCTTACTTTCCTTTTCCTCAGTATGCTCATCTTCATGTATAGGCCAAAGAACCTTCATGGTTTCCTCTTCTTGTGGAGGGACTTCCTCAAATCTAATAGGGGAATCTGCATATGCAACCATAGGGGATTGCATTATCTTTTCAATTTCTGCCTCTACACTATGGAGATCACCTTTATGAAACTCCTCCCTTTCAGTATCCGGATGATCCCCCATATCCTCTGACTCACTAGGTTTTCCTTGAGCTACATGAGCGGAAGGCACATCATTATGCTACTCCTCACTAGAAACCATTGGAGGGGGATCTGCCTTAGGCACACTGCCCTTGGGAGGAGTCCTAGACCTCCTTGTATACACCTTGGCCTTCTCCTCTGAACTTTCAATATTTATCACCGGAGGAATAGATTATTCCTCCCCTTCCTTGGAGCTTGCCTTCTCTGAAAATTTTATGATTCTTCTCCTCTTGGGCACCAGCACATCAGCCCCAGGACCCTGATTTTTAGTCTCTTTTTGCTCAGACTTCCTAGTCCTTGTCCTCTTCTTGGTTTTTGGCTTTCATTGCTTCTCTTTTTCCTGAACCTCTATTTCTTGGACACCTTTTATCTTGATTTTGAACGGAGAATCCAACTTACCCTTGCCCTTAGGATCATGCTTGGTAGATACCTTAGAGGTGGACTGGGGATCCAAATCTCCCATTAGTGCATAGGTGCACTGTACACCATTATTTTCCAACTCCCATAGCTTATGCTTTAGCCACATCCTAGTAAATTTGATAATAGGATCCATTAGTTGCTTCAATTCTGTCTTTTCCTCTAACCAATCCACATCACCAATTGGTCTATCTTTTATGGCCTCATAAGCATGATTTTGGATCAAGTTCCCATCATCTTCAAATTGATCAGGAACTGCCTTTACATTGTACAACCGAACTGACTCCACTAGAAGCCGGGAGAATTTCTTCTTTCTGACCTCAAATTCATCACTACAGTTGGCCCAGTAGTCCTCTAAATTCACCTTATGGCCATACTCTTTGCTGGCCTTCCTTTGGGCCTTTCCCGTAATATCAAACCTGGGCCTCTTGGAGTGCAAAGATAGACCAAGGGCACTCATTTCCTCATCTAAAGCCTGGGAAGAAGTAATGGAAGGACACGCCTCTCCAGTGCCATTCCTTAGGGGAAAATCTCCACCAAATCCTATCTTGTGTTTGTCCTTCTTGACAATAGCATTAAAGTCACAAATCTTCCTAGTTACTTCCAACAATATAATGTGATCAGTGGGATACCTTGGAAGTTTGTATGGGGCCCTTTGGTAGCCATCAATCCGAATGTAGGAGAAAGTTGGGAACTAAATAAACCAAGCCCCATATTTCTTGATGAGTTCCTTTTCTAGGTCTGAAATCCTGACATGCTCTGCCTCTTGAAGCATTTTGGTGATATACATGGTAAATGCATCATTTTCCCTCCTATAGCTTGAACCTCCCAAGTGCAACTAAGGGAAAACTTCATAGATAATATCCTGCCCAAAATTACCTTTGTATCCAATCCTTTGTAGGGGTGGAATCTTGCTAGTGCATAGACCAAATATGAAGTCATTGTGAAAGTCTTAGTCTGCAACAAATTGGATAACTGTTTATGGAGTACTCCACTAATGACCCCTGCCCAATGGTAATTAATCTTCTCTTGCTCCATCCTCACAATCACATGGAACATCCAATTCTCAAACATGCCATCTTTCTTCAATCCAACCACCCTACTAAGAAGAGTGATGGAATCATAATACTCCTCCTTGAACTTTATCCTGAATAGCTGCTTGGGTAATTTAGAATAGTGAGACTTAGGCTTCTCCATCCAAGAATTGATAAATTGTTGTGACCTCACCATCTTCTCATCGTAGAACTCCTGAGCTGTCTGTATGCTAAATCCCACCACATGAGACCTGTCTGGCATATCAAATGTTTGGGCAATGGAGATAGGGTTGAGATTTTCCACAACTCTCCCTTGAGGACTAATAATTCTTTATGTGTCCTGGTCATAGTGCCTGGCACATTCAAGGACCAGCTCATAACACTGCACTGCAGAAGGGAAACCAACATATGACGATCCTAATTCCATCATCCTTAGCCGCCATTCTTTCCTTGAACTCTTCATAATCCCATGATCTGACATTTTTATCAGTTACCTCCGACCACACTGAAGTGATTTTTCTCTCAGGTATCTTGCTCTTAATGTCCATTTTGATCCTCTCTGCATCTAACATTGAGGACCTAGCCACTGCCTTGCTCGATTCAACTTGTACTCAACATAGAAATCATAGTAAAAACCATAGGAAAGGGAAGGTTAATCCATCAAAACACCGTTAGAATGAACCTCATACAATCAAGGTGTTACTAAATTTCATATAAAATGACCACAACAAATTTTGGGTTTCAAGACCATCTGTAGAATTTGAGCCAGAGAGGAATTTTGGGAAATTCTAGGCCAGACGGATTCCAACGGAATAATCAATAAGACACCCATTTGACCATTAAATGTGATCATTTTTCATCAATAAACCACATGGGAAATCATAAGATAGCATGAATAAGTCATAAAATGAATTGAAAATCACTAACACATCATGCTATTCCATATTCCCTTTACATTTCATCAAATTTTGGGAAAATCCGTAAGGGACGAATTTCTGCAAAGAACGAGCCAGAGGGGAGACTTCAGAAAATCAGGGAGACACCAGATTTCAGAGAAATCCAGACTCGACAGAAATTTGTAGATAAGGTGAGACTCTGAAAGCAATGCAGATTCTGGGGATGAAGGTCTCTACAAGAGTCAATCATCTCACTGAGAAGTCCTGGCAACTTCCGTGGAGTCACGCCGAAGGATGTCATCGGAAGAGGTTTCACCAAGACTTGGTGGTTTCGGTGTAACGTCTCACTGACCGGGATATAGTAAATATATCGATATAACCAAAGGGTAGTCAGGGTAAGGTCCTAGTGAATCTTTTGTGTCTCATCGAATTTCGGGGTCCAAGCAAACACTTCGGCCAGATTAAAGTTTCGATATGAGGTCTCAGCGAAGTTGCGATGTCTCGGCGATAGGTTTTTTGAATTCGGCCAGAGGTCTTGCCGACCGCGTATAAGGAAATACATGTTGATGAGAGACCCTCCTTCGGGGTGAGGTCTCGGCAATCAAATATGAACTTAGGAAGGCCCCCTAGTGAAATACAGGGTGATCGACACAACATCTCCCTGACCTTGAAGGGTCACAGTGAAGAAAATCTGGAAGGGACGGAGAGTCACAATTTTACCCAAACACCAAATCGATCATGAATTTCAACAATTTAACTAAGGACAAGTCAGGGACAGACCTTTCATAGATTTGCTTTGCATTTTAGGTCAATTTGAGAGCAAACTGAAGATGAATAGTGATGCCCTAGGTTTAAAACCCTATTCATTCGCCATTAGTGCACAGGAAAGGTCAGAATTCAGTTGTTTCAATTGCTAAGTCATTACTAGGGTTTACTAAATATTCTCAGGCAAGATTCATCAAAATGTAGATAGGCAAATGGGCTCAAGACTCACCTAGGAGATGACAAATGATGCAATACTGAACAACCCTAGCATGAAATGATTGAATACTCAAGAATTCAAGTCCCAGAAACTCTCAAAACATCAACTTTCCATTCACAATTCTCAATCAAAGGCAAGGAAACAAAAACATACCATTGTAATGCGAAAATTGATCTCAGAAGCAGCAAATGCAAAGCCCAATGGCGTCCACAAAGAACAAATGTTGGAATGCACAAAAAATAAACACCAAATCGATCAATTTAAACCCAAACACTCCAAAATGAAGTCAATCAAATGTAGGAAAGCACTCCTTAGCTCAAACAATAGCAACAATAAGCATGATGGCACAAAAGATCCCAGAAATCAAGTTAAATATGTCCTCCAAGGCACACATGAAGCCATTAATGCAATTGATAGGATAGTTAGAAAACCTAGGAAGCTGACGATAGGGTGGAATCCGGGAAAATCCGGCCCATGTGGAAATCTGTGAAGACCAAGAATCCCTGAACCATGGTGCATGGCCAGAATCCAAGCAGGATCTAGGAAAATCCTGAATCTGGATCGAAACCCAAACTTCATCTAGAACTTAGGATTTCAATAAATAACCTGGGGAAACACTTAGGCAATCAAAATAAACTTTTAAGCACATACCTAAGTAAGACAAAACCTCAAAAAGAAAGCGCCAAAAAACAAAACCGAAGTGAGAGAGGGTTCCTGCTTTTAGCTGGGCATGTGTGGAAAAACTGCACATCCAATGACAACTTTTGTTGGGAAAATGCTCCAAAGCATTTGATGATGAACAGGAACCATGAACCCAAAATCTCTGGTTTCAATCTCACCATCAAACAAACAAGTCAAAATGCAAAGATTTAAAGAATCAAAACCAAAGGATAGACCAAACCTTCCATAAACTAAAAATCCAAGTGTGTGCACATGAGTTCATTTCCCTCCTTATATTACTACAAAAACCAAGTTCAGTCAAGTCAAGCTAGGTAAGGATTCTAACTTCAAAAGCAACCTGGATAGGGCCTCACTACCAGTTAGGTGTCCATAGCCCCGATAAGGTTATCGCTGTGACTCTCCTAAACATAGCTCTACTACCAGCCAGGCATCCATAGCCCCAGTAGAGATATTCAGGTACCCCTGATAAGTTGAATTTATTCTTTTGATTTTCAATAGTTCACTTTCTTTCTTTTGATATTCTTTATATGTCACTTTCATTTCAACCTGTGAACAATGAAGTTCACACTCAGGGCTAAGAACCACATTGGTGTTGAAGTAGATATAAGATTTTTCGCTTGACAAAACTTCACAAAGATTCCTATAGTAATGTTACGATTCTTAAGATGTATAAGAGATATAAGATTTCAGAGTATTTTGAATTCAAATCAAAGCCGATGATCAATCTTCTATAAATCTGACATTAAGACTGTTGGCAATAGTAAAGATTTCAACCATCCTTTCAAGATGCAAGACTAAAGTCCACCAACGAAATACTTAGAACCATTCTAGATCATGATATAGTTTCCATGTAGGTGCAACACATCCAGGCAAAAACATAGAAACCCCAAAAGCAAGAGCAGAGAAAAAACAAAACAAAACAAAACAAACCAAAAAAGTGAAGTAGAAAGGGAAACCTGCTCTAACTATACACAAGACAAGAGTTGAAAACAACTCAAGATTAGAAATAATGCTTCAAATACTACCCATTGACAGGCAGTGGGATATCCTCTCCAGTGAGAGTTTTCAAACAGAAAGCATTATCTCCCAAAATTTCTGAGATCTGGTAAGGTCCAAGCCAAAGTTTATCAAATTTTCCAATGTCTCCCTTACGGTCATGAGCTTTATCCTAGTAAAGAACCAAGTCAGAAATCCTAAAATCTTTAACCTTGGCTCTTTTATCAAACCATCTCTTGACAATCCCTTGATGTTTAGCAAATTTTTCTAGGGCTTTGTCTCTCTTTTCCTCAAGGTGTAATAATTTAGCAAGTCTAGCCTCACGTTTATCTCCCTCATCATAATATTCATTAATGAACTGCAAGATGGGGATCTTTAACTGAATGGGAAACATAGGGTCTAGTCCATAAACTAGGTGGTAGGGTGATATTCCTATGGAAATCTTATGTCTGGTGCGATCTTCCCAAAGAGAAAATCTGAGCTGGGTATGCCAGTCCTTTGGATTTCTTTCTAACAAATTGCGAGTAACAGTCAGGAGGTTTTTGTTGGATGAATCAGCTAACCCATTTCCCTAAGGGTAATAGTTGGATGCAAATTTAATGATAATCCCATGATCGAAAGCCCAATTAGAAAACTTTAATGATGAACCATTATCACAAACTAAAGATATAGGACACCCAAAACAATTAATGATACCTGATTCGATGAAGTTGACTAACTCTAAAGTGCATTGCTTGCAAGCAAGGGCCTCAGTTCATCTTGTAAAATAATCAGTGATGGTAAGGATATACCTGTGACCTGCAGAGGAAGGTGGATTGATGAGACCTATGAAGTCCATCCCCCATTGTGCAAAGGGTTTTACCTCAAATATTGGTTGGAGTGGGAGTGCAGCATACTTTTCTCTGGTGGTGACAGTTTGATACACGTGACAAGTTCTGACATGGTTGTGTGTATCTTTGAATAGTGTAGGCCAATAGTAACCAGCTCTCAGAATCTGGTTCACTGTAGAAGGGGCTGATCCATGGCCCGTACCATATCTGTCATGAAACTCCAACATCACTCTTTCAGAACCTGCCTTTCCCAGGCACCTCAAGTAAATACCATGATTTTTCTTGTATAGGATAGCTCCTTTCAACATGAAACTGTCACTCTTTAAGCGCAATGCCCTTCATTGTACTGAATTAAGATGATCAGGGCATCTCTGGGTCAGGAGATAATGAACAATATCATCGTACCACTCTCCAGGAGAGACATCCTCTAAATTATAACTCTGAGCTGTAAGGTCAGGGTCTGTCTCTACCATTGTCTATTTAATCCCTTTCCCTCTTACCAACTTCATGGGCTGAATCTCAATATCATATTCTTGTAACATAGTTACCCACTTGGCTCTGCATTCCCCCAGCTCATTCTGCATCAATAACAGCTTAACTGCAAGATCATGAACTATTGCAAAGATTTTATTTTTGAGGATATAATGCCTAAATTTCTTTACAACCTTGACTAAGGCATAGGCCTACTTTTCCACACTTGGGTATCTCAACTCTGCATCCTTCAATGGTACACTCATGAATGCTATGGGATGCTCATCTCCTTGATCTGACTTTTGAGTTAACATAGCAGCACAAGAATGACCAGAGGCAAACAAATATATATAGAATGGTTTATCATATTCTGGGCTTACCAAAATAGGAGCTTCAACAATAGCCCTTTTTATTGCTACAAATGCTTCCTTTGCTTCTACATCCCATTCAACTTTGGCCTCCTGCTTTAACATTGCGTTGAGTGGCTTAACTATTTCTGTGAACCCAGTGATGAACTTCCTCATGAAGTTGATCTTGCCAAAGAATGATTTCATTTCTTTTTTACTAGCAGGAGGTGGAATCTTAAGAGTGGCTTCTATGCATTCTAGATCAATGGCAATTCCCTTTTCAGAGAGAACATGCCCCAACAACTTACCTTCTGCTACCCCAAAGATGCATTTCTTTGGGTTGAGAGATATCCCAAACTCCCTACATTTCTGAAAAACTTTGCATAAATCTGAGATATGATCACCTCTTTTCTTGGAAAAAACTGTTAGATCATCCATATAAATGATTATGCACCTACCAATTATATCTTTAAAGGAAATGTCCATAGCTCATTGGAATGTTACTCCAACATTAATTAAGCCAAAGGGAATCCTCCTATAGGAAAAAGTGCCCCACTTGGTGGTGAAGGTAGTCTTGTGCCTATCCTCATACTGCACCATGACCTGGTTATATCCCAAATAACCATCCAAGAAGGACATCATTTGAGATCCGTTAACAATCTGTAGTACCTCATCTAGTGAGGGTACCAGATAATTATCCTTTTTTGAAGCTCTGTTTAGGTTCTTGAAATCTACACATAGTTTGATTTCACCATTTTTCTTCCATACTGGCACCAAGTTTGCAACCCAGGTGGAGTGTCTAACTGGAAATATTATCCTTGCAGACAACAGTTTCTTCACTTCCTTTTGTATTATGGGTTCTAGTAAAGCATTGATGGGCCTTTGCCTTTGTCTGAAAGGCTTTACTCCTAGATTGAGAGGAATAGTATGGGTTATGATCGATGTATCATAAGTCTTTAAGTCTTTATAACTCCAGGCTATCACATCTGGATATCTGTGTAGTGCATTAATGATTCCTTTCCTTTCCTCAAGAGTGCATACTTTACCAATAAAAACATTTTTGGCATCCTCTTGAGATCCCATGTTAAATTTATCACATTGTCCGCTAATGGACTCCTTCCTGGTGTCATGTTCTTGATCCTTAACCTTGTACAAATCAAAAATCCTCTCTAATTGCACCATCCCCCTAGGAATAGTATTGGTCTTCAAATTGATTACCCCTTCAAGGTCCATCTCTGCTTCTTGGAGCTCAGTTTCATCAATGATTTGGGAAGTAAAAATATTTGTATTTGTGATAAAATCTAGGATATGCTTGTCGTCTTCAAATACCTGGAAGTTGGTGATATTATCGGGTACTGATGGTACTAGGGTTAGTTCCATAGTAAATTTATTCAATCCAGAAAGGGACAAAGGCTGCAAGGTACTAGCTGCCTGGGCCAAGGAGTCAGTTGTCTGGTTCTTATTTCATGGGATCAAATGAATGTCCCACACTCTGTGTCTATAGTTGGTCATTCTTTTGTCATGGTATGAGTATTGCCTTCTAACTTTCTTGACTACTAACTCATAATCTCCAAAAACTTGCAAGATTTTAACCTTTTTCTTCAATGCCATTAATAGTCCGTGCACTAAGGCCTCATATTCGGCTACATTGTTCATGTAGTGGAATTAAAGTCTATGAGTAGAAAAAATGTCTTACCTCTTGGGCTTATTAGCTCAAAACCTGCCCCTGCTCCATTCTTTGATTTGGACCCATCGAATCTCAAAGTCCAACAACCAGCAACTGCAAAGCTCCCTACTTTTTCACTTGCTTTGTTACTGCAGGATGGATTTTCAGAAGGCATCACTCTTTCTCCTTTAGGATCTTCTTGAACATTTAGGATATCACTTTTGACTGTCGGAGAGGGGTTGATATGTTTTTGTATTATTCCACTGCAGCTTGGCATAAGCAATATCCAATTTTGAATGAGAAGCATTATGCACCCTGCACCAATTGGGCAAGAGTAGCTCTCTAAAGTTCATTCCTCTCCCTAGCTGAACCTGATCTTCAATGCACTTCCGAATGAACTCTTGGAAATTATCTAGCAGACCAAGCTGACTATCTTCCAGACCACTATCGTCTTCAGCTAGTTCATCATTGTTTTTAGCTAGTTCCACTAGGGCTTCAGCACCACTAGACCCTTTTGTAAGGTCATTAGATGCAGTATGCAACATGAGGACCTCCTCCATATCTAGCTCTTCAAGAGGAGCAACAAGCATATGGTTACCCATACTTACTTCTGATACCAAAATTTTAGTAGAGGTTTTCTGATATTCTGTAATCATGTATTTCATCCTGGGTTCTCTTTCAATTCTAATCTGGTTTGGCACTCCCTTCCAGGGAAGCCACATATGGGAGTAATCAGTTGAGACATATCCATTCAAGGCCCTGGTAAAGTCTCTTCCTAGGATTAGGCCATAAGCATCAGGTATGTCAGCTACTTGTATATTGATAACCTGCTGAATCCTTGGGTCAGAAGCAATCTACATATGAATCATATTTAACTCTCCTACAACATTGACTTCAGTCCTATCCAATTGTGTGACTTTCTTCTATGATTCAGTAGGAGTAATCCCCATAGCTCGACATACACCAAACAACATAACATTAGTTAAAGCACCAGAATCCAGCAGGCAATTATGTAGATTCTTACTAAATATTCAAACAAAAATCAAGAATGGAGGTGTGTTTGTCTTCCCTTGAAATAGAGTTAAGGGAGTATCCACTTGAACAACTTGAGATTTATCCTTCTCTTTCCTAGTATCTCCAGGGGGCCTATGGACTTGATCATGAGTCTGATTTTGTCTTCCTGCTGACTGAGAACCAAATACTCTATTGACACTCTGGCTAATTGATTTATCTTGTGACATGGAATTCACATTATAAGATCCTAAGACTGCATTCCTAATGGATGGAACTCTTAATAACTCGAATGCAGATAGATTTACCTTTAATTTTCAGAGTTCTTTAACAACATATGTGGCCAATTGTTCTTCATTTAAATCAGCAGGAGTCTCCCTCAGGTATTCCACCATCTTTTCCTTATTTGTATTAACATTTCTCCCCTTTGGTACATCAGTGTGTCCTGGATCTTGAGATAGATATTTCTTGGACATCTAAGGCAGTGATGGATTATTGCTAGCGTTAGGGTCTAGAGGTGTGTTGAAATTATTTGGTGGAATGGAAGTAGTAAAGGGGACTCCAACCTTTGGGTGCCTGTGTGGCAACTCCCTCAAATCATACTTCTTGTCAAGTCTCTAGAAGGTCTGCACCTTTTCAATGTGAGCTTCCTCTTTAATATAAACCTCTTCTTCACCTCTAGGACCATTATCATTCACTTGACTCTCATCAAATAGTTGTCATTTCATCCCCATTGCATACTTGGTCTACCTCTTCCTCCAATTGGGCAGATTCCTCTTCAGGCACATTTTCCTGACTTTGTGGAAAAGGAGCACGATTCAACACCAACACTAGTGAATCATAAGGAATAGAAGGTACCATTTCCTGACAGCTTGCATTGTTCTCCACTTCATACTGAAAGATTGAGGCTGCCATTTGGAATTCTTGACAGTCTAACTTAGAATGATGACTAGTCTTGTGGAGCCTACACCACCCTAATAAAGTACCCTCAGCTAGATATACACCGCTGGGAGGCTTCTCTTGATTAACTGGTTGACTGGCAGACTGATTAACAAGTTGACTAATTGGTTGATCCAATGGGGTGGGGACTCCTCCATTTCTGGGCCCTATGTTCCAAGTCTTGTTTTGTCCTGATGGTTTCCTTCTCTTGAACCCTTGTCCACTAATTTGTCCTCTATCAAAGTTTTGGCCTGAGGATTTCCCTTTATCATAGTTCTATATTTTGTCATTATTATATCCTCTATCATTATTAAATCCCTTATCATTGTTAAATCCCCTATCATTGTTGTAACCTCTATCATTATTGTATCCTCTATCATGATTGTATCCTCGATCATGATGTTGCCCTCTATCAAAGTTTCGTCCTTGTGGATTCTCTCTATTCTGATTGGACTGCATACTTCTCTGAGCAAATTGCAACTGACTGTTCTGGTTCCTCAAGTAAGTCACCTCCATATTCAACTTCTTTATTTATTTAGACAATTCATCCAGTCTCTCCTTGTCAGGATTACTGTATGAAGGTTGATTTGCATTATTCTAGGAATATCCTACTGCAGAATTGGCATTTAGTGACTGGTTCAAGACTTCAGAATTCTGTAGGTATGAAGGATAACTAGCCTAAGGCTGGATATGTAGGGGTTGATTCACATTTTGTTGAGGGTAATTAATCATGGATAACACCTATCCCATAGGAGGTCTTGGGTGAGGGACCAGAGGCAACTGAGGTATCAGATTCATGATTGGAGTATGGTGTACTAGAGCTTGGTTGAGAGTAGGAACTTGTCCAGGGTGAGAAACAAGTCCTAATGAGGGTAAAGGCCCAGATAGATGTTGCCTTAGATTAGTGCTAACTTTCACAACCTCTGCATATGCATCAAGTAGACTAGCAGGAGGATTATTACTCCACTTCATAAAGGTAGTTGTCAAACTATCAAGTCCTTCATAATAAACTTCTAAGGTAGTGGGCTCATTGACAACATAAGAGGCATGTAGTCTGGTATAAGCATGATGAAACCTATTGTTGAAAGATCCTATAGGATCACTGACCTCCCTCTTAACATCAGTGAACTGACGGTAAAGATCATTAGAACTAATGGGGACGTGAAACTTCTGCAAAAGGCAGCCTCTAGCTCAGTCCAGTGATGGATAGACCCAACAAGCAAATGGTTGTACCAATAAAATGCATCTTCCCCTAGTGAATAAGGAAAGAGTCTAAATGTTATATCCTCATGATTTATCCCTCTATCCTTAAGGCCAGTCTTAAAGATCTTGATGTGCTCCTCAATGATCCTATTTGGATCATTGACATGGAATTTTGAACAAAAGTGTTCAGGGTTTTTGGGCATGACATTGTAAATGGAAAAAATCAATGGAGATGGGTTGTGTGTGTATGAAAAATAAGTGCATAAAGGAATTTAAATGAAATATTCAAACACACCAATAAGACATTTAATAAAACAGAATATAAAAGGAGTAAAGAAGTGCAAACTCTATTCTGCTTCCATTGTCGTCCTATTGTCCTCTATCTTTAGTGTTTTTGTAGATTCCAGCCTTGTGTTCTCAGATTGTATGGCTAGGCTCAACAAACTGTCTTCCTAAAGAACGAGATTTTGATATGATATGCAAGATTAAGCTATGATGATGGTGATAAACTTGAAATTAAAATGATTGAATGAACTAAGTGCATGAATTCTACTTAATTGCCTATTACCAATGCTTGGATTCACACAGGTATTTATAGATTTTTCAAATGATTTTGATTGGCTGATATGATCAATGGTTGTGATAATTCCTGGCAGATCGAATGGTTGAAGAAAGATGAAACTGAAGGAGAGGATAGAAGAACCCTAAAATCAGATTTTTCTATTTTATTATGAAAGAGGAAAAAGAAGGGAAGATAAGAATAAAAGAAAGATTAAAAGCTGATAAATAATTAATTAAAAAAATCAATTATTTATTTGTGGAGGACATTCAGCTTTTCTTAATTAAATAAAATATTTAATTAAGCTTTTAAAAGCAGAAGAAAACTTGTGGTGAGAAAAGAGCTTTAATCAGTTTTATTGAAAAAAGTAGAATATCTCATAATTAAATAAAATATTTAATTATGATATGAGAAGATTGCACAATTAGGTTAAAATACCTAATTTTGGATTTAGAAAGAAATCATAAGATATTTTTAATTAAATAAGATCTATTTAATTAAATCACTTTTATGAAATTAATTAAATGAAACATTTAATTAATTAGAAGAAGAATTAAAATAGAAGAAAGGGGAAATATTTAAACTTAATTAAATCAAAAGATTTAATTTAAATTCAAATAGTGATAATTAATTTAAATAAATAGAATGTATTTATTTAATTAATTAAGTGGACATGTGAAAATAATTAAATAAAGTAAATTTATTTAATTAGGAAAGAAGAATAAGATGAATGAACAATATAATTAAATTAATTAAATTTAATCATATGTAGAGGACTTTTAGAAAAATTAATTAAATAATAAATATTTAATTAATTGCCAGGATTATAGACATGACCATTTTTATGCGTATACATTTTGCCCCTCTTTGAAGTGATGTGTGAAACATATTACTTCAAAGAAAATAAATTTTTTTTGCCCCTGATATGTTTCCGATTTTTGATGTCGATGATGCCCCCTCGGGAGATAAATCACGGAAGAAGAAGTTGATAAGGATTGGGGAACAGTGATTTAGCTCCCGATAGATGATGTGGTCGATGCCCCAGTGAAAAAGAGGTTGAAAAATGGAAAATGCCACTAATGCCCACCCTAAAAGGACCCTTATAAGGTAAAAGGGGCAAAATGATTGCTTCTTTAGTCAATAGATAGATAAATTGTCGGATCATCATGTTGATAGGATAGAAAATCGAATAGAGAACTGATAACTTTGCTTTCCGCGATTGAAAAACAAAGAGGAGATGAGTGATTGATTGATTTGAATTTGATAACTTTGCTTCTCGCGATTGAAAAACAAAGAGTAGATGTGTAATTGATTGATTTGAATTTGATAACTTTGCTTCTCGCGATTGAAAAACAAAGAGTAGATGTTGTAATTGATTGATTGGAATTTGATAACTTTGCTTCTCGCGATTGAAAAACAAAGAGTAGATGTTGTAATTGATTTGCTTTCTGTGATAGAAAAACAAATAGAAAATGATGAGTGTTGATAAATTTGCTTTCCTGAAAAGAAAAACAAATAGTAAATGATGATAGAGTAGATTGATTGGACATGCTGATAGATTGATGTAACACTTGATATGAGTCATTGATATGTGATGTTAGGTAGATAGATCATATGATATGAGTCTGATTTGATGTATGTGTTGTGATGTTTGAACAAAATAGGAGGCTTTCAAAAGCCTCCAGATCAGAGAGCGGTTCCCCTTGTGTTGGGAGCGGATAGGAGAGTTGACCCCTGCAGAGCTACAGGTGATAGCGGACTGCGGATTGGGACCGTTGTTGGCCATGCCGCGAGGCATTCGGGCCAACAGAGGACTGTTGACGGCCTTGGCCGAGAGATGGCATTCTGAGCATAACACCTTCCACCTGCCGACGGGTGAGATGAGTGTGACGCCAGAGGATGTGTACCAGATTCTGGGGATTCTGGTTGTTGGAGCCCTTGTGGTTTATGACCACAAGGAGATTGGTGGGACCGAGGCGTTGCAGCGGATATGTGGCGATCCGGTATTTATGGGTACTGGATAGATTGGGATGATTTTAGCAGGTATCCGGCTCTGGTGGCGGTGTTGGCAGCATTTGTTGGAGGTTTTCTTGGACCGGACCATCGGTCCAAGGGATTTGCCATGGGTTGGGGGAGGATGTGGAGTGGATGATCACTCAGCCACGGAGATTTTCCTGGGGTAGCTGTGTCCTAGCGGACATGTATCATGATTTACATCGGATTGTGTAAGAGGATCCACCAGCCTGGCGAGTGGGGTTACATTGTTGCAGATCTGGGCGTGGGAGCACATTGCTGTCACGAGACCACTTTGTACCAGGGCGAGACCAGCAGGGAGGCGTACGTGTATGCGTATTCTGGTGCAGTTGTCCAGTAGAGGCTGGGCAAGGTAGAGTACTGGCGGCGAGTGTTGGATGATGTGGATTCAGTGATATGGAGGCCCTACACAGATTGCGAGGCATGGGCGACAGATCAGTTAGAGATGCCATTTGTGTGCAGACCACGATACCTGATAGGGCAGACGCCCTTTATTATTGAGAGGTTTCTGGCACTACGGGTTCTGAGACAGTTTGGTTTCATGCAGGGGATGCCCCAGGCGTTGCTCATTATGGGCGGCGTAAGGGGGATGTAGGATGGGGGCCATGCATTCCGTACCAGGCAGCATATACAGAGTACACCGCATTACAGCCGAGGTATGGGCGACAGGCCAGAGGTTTTGGATGCTGGGATGACAGATGACTATGCCCAGTATTTTCACACACATCCATTTCCACGGTTTACAGTGCCAGATGAGGCACGGGCAATCAAGCAGGACCACAGCCAGGAGCAGGGATATCAGGAGGTGTGGCTGGTGGGGAGCAGGCGATGGGTGGAGGAGAGGAGGAGGGAGAGGAGAGTGAGGAGAGTGGAGATGGGGAGGAGGAGAGCAGCTCAGAGGACAGAGATGATGGAGATGACGGGGATGAGCAGAGGCAGCAGAGACTAGACAGCCTCGGCAGAGTACAGGTTCCTCGACGGTCCAGATCCGGTGCTAGGCCTCAGACGGTGATTAGGGTGACATCTTCGTCCCAGAGGCATAGATAGATGCGTTGCAGGGTCAAGTGCAGACCTTTCAGGGGCAGCAGTCATAGCTTCAGAGTCAGTTAGTGCAGGCTCAGAGCATGATAGTGCAGTTACAGGCGCAGCTTGCACAGGCACAGGCACAGGTACAGGTACAGGTTCAGATGCTGCCCTGATCCTCAGGTGGCATAGTTGGCAGCAGAGAGGGATGCCTTTAGATGGCGGGCATAGGAGGCTGAGGGTGTAGCACAGAGGCTGATGGGTACCGTAGAGAGTACCTCCCTACGAGAGGCCATTGCAGAGGGATTCGAGGCAGCCAGAGAGGCAGAGTACTACAGAGTTCGTTATGAGGAGCTATGCCCTCCTGAGCGGCGAGAGCCATATCCCAGATCACACAGCAGGATGAGGACCCGATCCGGACATCGACACATGGCAGAGAGGTTACAGGGCCTCGACGGGATCCTGATGCAGGGACTAGTGGCAGGCCACCTCCTTTCGGACCAGCTCCTTCAGGGGCATCCACCAGTTAGCCATTTTGGGGCTGATTTTTCTGTATATTGAGTATTGATCATGTCTTATGTATGATGTTTTGAACTTGTTAGTTTCATTGGACATTGGACACTTGTATTATTTTGATGAGTGATGATATGCAGTGGCGGTATTTTTGATGATGTTTTATGTGGATGCATTTGTGTTATGTTATGGATGTGACGTGTATGCATATATGATTTGAGATGGATTTTGATATGTTTTTATTATATGTGCGGACTAATCCATATGATGCAGGATGATCTAGTGATTATGATGTGTATGCAATGATTTTGTGATGATGTATGTATATATGTGAGATGTTAATTTCTTTTTGAATTTTCCATGTATAAAATACATCGTGATATGGTAGAAAATGAATGTGGTAGGAATGGTAATATGATAAAATGATAAAATGATATGTAAAATGGTAATGAAACGGTATGAGACAATAAAATGATAAATGAATGAATAATGAAATGATAAATGACAAATGAATGATGAAATGATAAATGGTAACCGAATAATGAAATGGTAAATGATAAATGATAAATGAATGATAAATGATAATGAAAAATGAAATGATAAATGATAAATGGATGATAAATGATAATGAAAAATGAAATGATAAATGATAAATGAATGAATAATGAAATGATAAATGATAAATGAATAATAGATGATAATGAAAAATGAAATGATAAATGATAAATGAATGAATAATGAAATGATAAATGATAAATGAATAATAGATGATAATGAAAAATGAAATGATAAATGATAAAGATGATAAATGATAATAATGAACGGATGCAAATGAGTCAAATGTCCCAATGTCCTCCACAAAACTCAAAATTGTATGACAACCGTTGATGCAATCCTTCAGTCTTTCAAAACACCGATGTGAATCCAATATGCAGATATATACAATGATCTAATGAATGTGCAACTATATGAAACTAACCAGTTTGTTGAGCCTATTACAAGCCTTCTTGAATCATCATAGAACATTTAAAATGTTGGAAGTATGTACAAGCATCAGAGGGGAAATTAGCGCCAATGATGACCAGAGTACAACTTTCATGAATTTTGATATAGCAAGCGAACACAAGCATCGAGGTATAATTGAACCGAGATGACCTGAGCATTTCTTGCATAAACAGACAAAGATTAACCACCGTTCTGATGCAAATGTGGAACTGTCATCGATGATGTTTGCTTTGAGTGTCATGTCCTGTGACATATTTGCATCAGATTGGACTGTTAACCTTAAGACAGCAGACAAAGAAAAATCATTCTCGTTCCTTGCAACTCTAGTGCAATACATCATTGAGTATGCTCCCGAGTAATGATATCGAAAATTAAGCAACTTGTGATCAAACATATAATACTGTTATTTCATGCATTATTCAGATTTTTGGATCATCCAATAGACAAGGATATGACATCTCGCTGAAAAGTGTTTTATGATCGGACAAAGTGGTTGCATGAGTTTGTTGTTTGTTTGCATGTTTAGATTTCTATGTCATGGTCTAGCTGTTTTGGTATGCTCTGAAAGTTAAGTGCCCCCAGCTGAGTTTTTGCCCCGTTTATTGACACAACTTGAGGAAAAGAATATGTACAGACGATCAAGCCATGGTAAGACGTTTTTAACCCTCTAGGCAAATGGCGGCAGGATGATGCGATTAATGACCTTAAGATGCGGAAAAAGATGCAGAAAAAGGGGAGCTTTGAAAAGATAAAGTGCAAAACAGGAACTAATAAATGGAGAGGTACAGATAGCATCTGTTTGCCAGATTTTCACTATCCGTATTTATTGCATTTTTCTGATTTCTTTTTGATTTTTTTGTATTTTCTGTCAATAGACTACCTGTTTGCCAGGTTTTCACCCTATGACATTCTTTTTGATTTTTGATTTTTATTTTCGTCAGGACTTTTTCTACTATTTTTGGATTTCTTCAGGACTTTTTCTGCTGTTTTTGGATTTTTTCAGGACTTTTTCTGTTGTTTTTGGATTACTTCAGGACTTTTTCTACTGTTTTTGGATTTCTTCAGGACTTTTTCTGCTGTTTTTGGATTTCTTCAGGACTTTTTCTGATGTTTTTGGATTTCTTCAGGACTTTTTCTGCTGTTTTTGGATTTCTTCAGGACTTTTGCTACTATTTTTTGGATTTCTTCAGGACTTTTTCTGGCTTAAACATAGTACTTCTTAAGATGTATGCTGTTGATGGGTTCATCGAACAGGTCTCCTTCTGGTGTTGATAACTTGTATGCTCCCGAGCCGTAGACTGCAATAACCACATAAGGGCCTAGCCAATTTGGTTCAAATTTTCCTTTCTTTTCTCGGTCTTGTTGATTTCATGGGTTCTCTTTCAGGACTAAATCCCCCACCTGGAAAGTACGTGGTTTTACCTTGTGATTATAGCTGCGAGACATCATCTGCTGGTATGCCTTCAAATGGTCAACTGCTCTCTGTCTCTTTTCATCTAGAAGTTCTAACTCTTGTAGTCGGGAAACTCTGTATTCCTCATCTGTTATGAGACCTTTCAGTGATACTCTTAAAGAAGGTATTTCTACCTCTAAAGGCAATATGGCTTCTGCTCCATAGATGAGGGAAAAAGGTGTTGCTCCTGTCGATGTTCGGACACTAGTTCTGTAAGCCCACAAGGCGGGATTGAGTTGAACATGCCAATCCTTCCCTGAGTCATTGACAGTTTTCTTCAAGATCTTTAGGATAGTCTTGTTTGAGGCCTCTGCTTGGCCATTCCCTTGAGGATAGTAAGGCGTGGAATATCTGTGCTGAATATGGAATCTTTCACAAAGTTCATCAACATCCTAATTTTTGAACGGTCGACCATTATCTGTAATAATGGCATTAGGAATACCATATCGACAAATAATGTAGTTGAGTATGAAGGATGAGATTTGTTTTCCAGTGACTTTAGAGAGAGGTACTGCCTCAATCCACTTAGTGAAATATTTTGTCGCTGTGATAATGAACTTATGCCCATTTGAAGAAGCAGGATGAATTTTGCCCACTAGATCTAACCCCCATTGAGAGAATGGCCAGGTGGGTGTAAATGAATGAAGTTCTTGCACAGGAGCATGAATAAGATTCCCATGAATCTGACATTTTGAGCATGTTTTAACAAAAGTGAATGATTCCCTTTCCATTGTAGGCCAGTAGTAGCCCATTCTAATCAATTTCTTGGATAAGGTTAGTCCACTCGAATGAGTACCACAAATGCCCCCATGAACTTCTTGTAAAGCTTTGTCAGATTCGTCACGTTCAAGACATCAAAGTAAAGTACCATCAAGACCACGGCGATAAAGGGTATCAGCGATGAGGGTATATCGAGAGGATTGTCAGATAAAGTTACACTTTTGGTTGCGGGATAAGTCAGGTGGTAAAGTGTCATCTTTTAGGTAGGTATAAATTTTACCATACCAGGGTGAATCGGATCCTACTAGGTGGCAGATAATTTGGCTTTCGGGTGTGTCATAGGCGGGTGTCAATAATTGTTCCACCAGAAATTCATAGCGAGTCTATTTTTCTGGGAGTTGTATCAATGAGGCGATCGTGGCCATAGCGTCAGCCGCTTTATTGTCAATCCTTGGAATTTGTGTGAACTGAATGTTCACAAAGTACTTTTTGAAGTCATCAATCATCTTCTTGTATGGCAACAACTTGTCATCTTTAGTCTGATAGTCATTATTGATTTGATTAATGACTAACTGTGAGTCGCCATAAACTTGTAGCTCTGTAATCCTCCATTCCAATGCTGTCTTTAATCCAGTGATTAGTGCTTCATATTCGGCTATGTTATTGGTGCATGGAAACATTAGCCTATATGACCGAGGAATGGTATGTCCTTGAGGGGTGACAAAGAGAATGCCTGCCCCCGATCCATGTTGAGTAAAAGAACCATCAAAGTATAAGGACCATAATTGCTTAGAGTCTGCCGCGAAAACATCAGCATCTAGAAATTCAATGTGTAAGGGGTGCTCTGTTTGTAGAGGAGCGTCTGCTAGTTGATCCTCAATAACTTGTCCTTTGATTGCTTTGCGATCAACATAGTGGATGTCAAACTCGCTCAAAATCATGACCCATTTTGCTAACCTTCCTATTAGTGATGCTTTACTTAGTAGGTATTTGAGTGGATCAATTTTTGAAACAAGATTAATTGTATGAGTTAGCATGTAATGTCAGAATTTCTATGAAGCAAAGACGACTGCTAAACAAGCCTTCTCAATGAAAGTGTAATTAAGCTCATGACTTGTCAATGTTCTGCTAATATAATAGATGGCACGTTCCTTCCCTTCATGGTCTTCTTGTGCTAATAATGCTCCCAAAGATGTCTCGGTCGCAGCAATATACAAGATCAATGGTTTGTCTAGATTGGGTGGAACGAGAACTGGTGGGTTTATCAGGTACTGCTTGATTTGTTGAAATGCCATTTCACATTTGTCATCCCATCTAAAAGGAACATTTTTATGTAGGAGATGTGTGAATGGTAGACTTTTGTCGGCCAATTGTGCAATGAATCTTCTGATGGACTGTAGCCGCCCTTGTAATGACCTCAATTGACTGATGTTCTTTGGAGGAGGCATCTGCATGATTGCCTGAATTTTTGCAGGATCTACTTCAATTCCTTTTTCTGAAACAATATATCCTAGCAACTTTCCGGATGTGACCCCAAAAACACATTTCTTAGGATTTAGGCGAACTTTGAATTTCTCCAATCTGGTGAATATTTTAGACAGTATTTCCAAGTGTCCTTCTCTGGTGTGTGATTTTTCCAATATGTCATCTACATAATCCTCCATGAATGTGTGCATCATGTCATGAAAGATCATAGTCATAGCTCTTTGATAAGTAGCTCCAGCATTCTTTAAGCCGAAAGGCATAACATTCCAACAATATGTTCCCCACGGGCAAGTGAAAGCTGTTTTCTCTTGGTCTTCTGGTGCAATTTTGATTTGGTTGTAACCAGAGAAACCATCCATTAATGAGTACATGGCATGGCCTGCTGTCAAGTCAACTATAGTGTCGATGCTAGGGAGCGGGAAGTCATCCTTTGGGCACGCTTTGTTAAGATCTCTGAAATCAGTGCATACTCTTACACGTTTGTCTGGTTTTGCTACTGGTACAATGTTGGAGATCCATTCTGCATAGGCAATTGGTCTTATAAAACCTGCGTCTAGGAGCTTCTTGAGTTCTTCTTTAACCAGTAGTGCTACATGAGGATTCATCTTTCTGAGCTTTTGTTTTACTGGTTTAACTCCTGGTTTGATAGATAAGTGATGCATAATGAGATCAGGATCAAGGCCCGGCATGTCTGCATATGACCAAGCAAAATTAACTTGATTTTCTTTGAGAAAGTTCATGAATTCTGGGATTTCTTTATCTGTCATTGATTCAGCTAGCTGTAAAATCCTTGGATTATCTGTAGTTGCAATATTGATTTCCTTAGTAGGTTCGATCAAGATGGGCGATCGCTCATGATAGTGCTCCGGGAGAGTGTCAAGAGTCCCATCAGCTGGTGCCTCAAAAAGGTTTTCACCATCTGATACGCTCTTTATTTTATCTTTTCCTTGATCTAGTACTGCCATATTCTGGTTTTCACCACTAGATCATTTTTCTTTATTTTCATTTTTGCAGCTAGGAGACTTGACACTCTCCTGATTAAAAACTTCATACCGAAAATCGCTAGTGGAACAATTATCGACACTTTCAGCGGAAAGGAAGTTTATGATAGCTTCGTCATTGGGAAAAATAGGTATATCAATAGGTTCTGTCAGATCCCAGTCAATGAGATCAGGGTGAATTAAAGGTAACATGTCATTTGGTTTTGTGAAATCGGCGATAGTTAGGGTCAAGACAGAGTTATCTGTAGGATCCGAGTTATGAGATAAGTCAATGATGGTACTATTCTCCTGATAGTCTTGTTCGTTAAAATCCGACTCAGTATCACTAGACTCATAGTTGCGTTGCAGTTCAGATTCTTGTGGTTGGGATCCTGAACCTTCCCCTTTGATTAAAATGGGTGTGTACTTGTGTATGACATCTACCTCTTTGTCCCTCCAAAATTCATCATTGTGGATGGTATCCCATTCATATTCAGCAGAATCAGTATCAGAATTATTTTCTATGCAATTCAGGATTGATGCCAAACATATCTTTTTCTTGTCAGAACCTTCTTGTAGTGTAAAAACATTACCTTGTGACTGTTTAGATTGGGTAGCATCATAGCCTATTCCAGTTTTATCATATGCCGCGAGCCCTGGGAGATGGATAGGCTCAACTACGCCTTCTTTTCTTTTTCCAAGAGGACCATTGTCATATCCCATCTTTTGCATGATGGAATATCCTTTCCCATATTGAGCTGTTGGTAAGGTAACATTTAGAACTGTTTCTTCTTCATCCTTATAAAGCCAATCTAGAATCGCTGCATCCTCAGAATCTCCCATGGGAAACTTTTCTTTGACAAATTGTCCATTGAACTTGGTAGTGGGCACTGTTTGTATTTGTGCTGATGTTGATGCTGCTGATATCTGTTGTTGTGTAATAGAAGGCTTTCCATGTGATTTAGGAGATGTAGGTAGATTAGCAAGACAAAGGGAATATTCCCCAACTCCACTTTCCTTGAACTGCAGTTTCTTGTCAAAGCTTTTGGCTAATTGACTGATTTGTGTCTCATGCTTAGGAGAAGTATTAGCAAGTGCTTCTCGATTATTTGGAACCAAAGTATCCTGATGAGTTTTGACATTGGCACAAGTTTGGGTGTTTGAATTATCAGCTGGTATAGTGATTTCCTGTCCGTCATATGGAAACTTAAGACATTGATGGTAAGTGGACGGAACAGCTTGCATTTCATGGATCCAAGGATGACCCAACAAGATGTTGTATGCAAGATCTCGATCTAAAACTTGACAAAAGGTATTTTTGATAGCGGGTCCCACTCTGATTGGTAGCATGATTAGACCTTTAGACGTTCTCTCCTCATCATCATAGGCCTTTATAGTAATCTTCCTTCTAGGGTCAATGGAGTCTTCCGCAAACCCTAATGCTTGAACGACCTTCAAGGTACATATATTTAGACCAGCCCCTCCATCTATTAGAACACGTTTAACACGGAACTTATGGATCATGACCTCTAAGTATAATGATGAATTGTGGGGATGAGTCATGGAAACATCGTCTTTGTCTGAAAATGAAAGGCATGTGGGTGAGGACAAATGTCCTACCATGGCTTGAAATCTGTCCACATCCAAATCTGTGGATACAGTTGTGTCAAAAAGGGCTTTGTCTAAAATTTCCTTGTGTGCGGGGGAAATTTTTAGGAGTTCTAAAATGGAGATTTGAGCAGGAGTTTTTCGAAGTTGGTTGACTAAGTCATATTGATGTTGAGGGAAAGTCTCAGTGGATTTTGAAGAGGTACCCTTTAAGATAACTTTAGCTTGGGCTCTCGTTGTGACATTCACTTGTCCATTATCTACTTTTTCCTTGATTTTTATAACGTTGACTTGCTCATTATCTGTATAGAGGTGACGAATTACATTGTCATCAATTTGATTCACATTTTTATCAGAAGACTCTCCCTTTTGATAATTTGGTAGAGGGTTGCGAAATGCTTGGTGATCTTCATTGGATTTCTGTTGTCCTTCTACTGTGATAATTCCCTTGTCAATGAGATCTTGAATAGCATGTTTCAAAGCTTGGCATTGGTTTGTACGATGACCTCTGCACCTATGATAGTCACAAAAATAAGCCTCATTCCATGATGGAGGTTTTATACTAGGTTCATAATTGCGTTGCGGTGGTAACGTAAGGACATTTTTTTCCATAACCTCTTTGAAAGCTGATTCCAAGGATTGTCCTAGTGGTGTGAAGGTTCTTCTATTGGAGAAGAATGGAAAACGTTGTGAGTTTGTATTTGAGGTATTCCCTAGAGTGTTGTTGTTATTTCCCCGATAGTTTTGGTTGTTGGTCGCCCCCTGATTGTTGTTCGTTGGAGGAGGATGATTGTTTCCTAGATTCGCGACTGAATTGACATTGTTATTACGAGTAGTGTTTGGGGTGCTCAGAACAAATGGCCTAGTCGTAATATGATTTGCATCTACAACACCATCGTTTACAATGTTCTTGTTGCGGGTCCAAAATTTTGACTTGTCTTGATTGTTGTAATGATTAGATGAGCTAGGGTTGTCCCTATCAAGTTTTATTGTCCCTCTTTTGACCAAAGCACTTTCGATGGTGATGGCATCCTCAATCAATTTCTCGAAGGAAGGTGGACAGTGTAGATTTAAACGATAGCTCATTTCTGAGTTGAGGCTATTGATGAAAGTAACCATTTTCTCCTTTTCAGGGACATGACGGGGGTACCTAGCGAACATTCTCCTCCATCTTTGAAGAAAGGTAGTGAAAGATTCCCCAGGTTTTTGCGTAACTTTGCAAAGATCAATCATGGTGATCTGGTGTTGAACGTTGTAGGAGTATTGTTTTATGAACAAATTCATCAGTTCCTCAAATGTTCGAATAGGAGGTGTAATCTTAGATAACCATTCCATAGAGTTGACTCCAAGGCTTCGAGGAAATAATCGCAATAAATATGTATCTTCGTGGGAAATTCCAATGTCATGTTTCGAAAGTCTCTAACATGGTCAACTGGGTCTGATTTTCCATTATAACGATCAAATTTGGGGATTTCACAGTGTTTAGGAAATGGAATCATGTTGAGACTTCTATCAAAAGGATAAGGACATATGTCATCCAAAGTGTATTTCTTGGTTGCGGTTCCTCCTCGTAACTCTTTGAGTTCTCCCTGCATTTCTCTAAACTCTTTTTTGAAGGAGGCGAATTCAGATAGGGATGGCTCTTCCTCTGTGGCTTTTAATTTCTCAGTATCAAAGTCTTTAGGCAATTTGGCTCCTTGATCTGCTAAGAAAAGAAAATACTTCTCTTTGTCACGTTGTATAATCTGTTCAAGGATTTTAAGAAACTTGGGATTCTGTTCCGCCTCTTTAAGTTCTTCCTCTTGCTCATTATCACTGTCTATGGGAGTTTTGTTCCTGTTTGTGTTTTTAAGCAACGAATCTTCCCCTCTATCAGCCATATTGTTGTCACTAAAAAGGGGATTGCGACTCACACTAAAAAGAGGACTATCACGTTCACCTTCTTCTTGAATGTTGTGTGTGGAAGTTTCTTGTTGAGATGTATCTCCTAGCTTGTTGTGTTGAGATCTTGTAAAAATAGGCATATGGAAGAAATCCTTGGATATGATCAAAGGTTACTGAAGGATTTGATTAGGACGCGTTGAATATTCAATTGAAGGTTGTGGTATATTCTCAAACTCAAGAGGTTGATTAAGATTGTGACGTTGAGACAATGCTAATCTTTGATAATAAGCTTGGGTAGCCAAAGGTTCTACAGCATAATCGTCGGTGAATCCCTTAATGTAGTCTTGGTATCTATGGAGAAATGTGCGATAATGGAGCAAGACGTCTCAGCTCTTATACAGAAATTCCCTGCGATCTAAAGTCTTTTTGTAACTTAAATTTGTTTTGGGCTTCTTGATCCTATTGAAAACTAATTTCTTGGTGAACTTGGTTGATTTCCACTTTCTCAACATGGGATTAAAATCTCAGAGATTCGGGTCTGTGACAGGAATCTAAAAGCACTATTCTGTTTCCTAAATGTGCTACAGAAAATGGTAAATGCGCTAGAGAAAGAGTCAAATGCACTGCAGAATAGCTCAGATGCACAGAAACAGAGCACAGATGCGCAGCAGAATACCCTAAATGCGCCGAAACAGAACACAGATGCGCTAGAACAGATTTGAAATGCGCTACAGTTTTCCCTAGATGCGCTAAAACAGTTTGTCTAAGGACAGTTTTGACCAGTTTTCAGCTAAAATTTGTCATGTTTGTTCTTGGATGATCCTTTATCTGAATTAATGTTTTGAAAGCACAGCAAACAGTCTGATTAAAGTTGATTTGTAGCCAAACACAGAATAAGACAAGCACAACCTAGGTTAGGCCAGGACAATATCCGCTAGACTCCACGTGGGTTTCCCCAACCGCATATCAGTAGCGTGTGAATCCAGAAGCTTGGCTGCACAGGCTCCCCCTTACAGTGCACTCTCTTCTCAGGCCAACCAAGCTTCCAACCCCCATGAAACTCCCATGGCGAGCTGATCACCTCTACTATTGACTGCGAAAGTGTGGAAGGCTTCACACCGACCGGTGCTGGACTAGCAGATAGAAGGTTTTTGGCTTTCTAAACAATGGTTTTTAGTTCGGGACCCCCGTTCGAGTGGCCATACATGGGGCAAGAGATTAATCACCATTAAGGTGGCACTCCAGCCTGAAGAGGTTAAGCTCAACAGGGTTTAAGGGAGTACAACTCCGTCCGTATGACACATCCGCACAAGCAACCTTAGGTTTTCCCTTAAGATTTACATTTATATACCGGTCGGGGGTAGCTTGGCCTTAGCTCCGTTGCCGGTTTGAGTCATCCCTTAAGGTGAGTACTTTTTCCCTTAAGGCAGGCCCAATTTCTAGAGTCAATAACTATTTCTCTTGCACCCAGGATCGCACAAGTGCGCAAGGGGAGAGGATACTTCAATTATTGAGTCAGGGTTACACAGGGAAAAGTGGGTCTGGTTTTCTGATCACCTAGTTTGCACAGGGTGAGAGCATAATCACCTACCACTTTCAAGCACAGTCAATAAGAGTAAACAAGTTCATTTTATGTGCACCAAAATCAAAAGTGATTTACTCTAAGTGAAGATTTTGCTTCACAACAGACATGGGGTTCATTTTAACTGCATGATAAAGGTGTGGTGGCTACCCTAGATTGATTCATTTTAAACCCAGCAAAAAGAAATGAAAGAAATTATGTCTGTGGAAGGCGTCAGACTTGAAATTTTGGTTACAATTTGGATGTGAAGCTCTGTCCCCCGGATGCGCAGAAACAGGGACCAGATGCGCAACTCTGTGGCCTAAATGCGCTAAAACAGAATATAAATGCGCTGCTCTATTACTCAGATGCGCGAAAATAGAACCTAGATGCGCTATTCTAAATGCAAATTGTTTTTTAGATTTTCTGAAACATATAAAGATGCGCTAACCTATTTCCTATATGCGCTAACTAAATGCCTATATGTGCTACAGAAAGTGACGGATGCGTTATTCTATTTCCCGGATGCGCCGTAGAAATTCCTGGATGCGCCGAAACAGTCTTCAAATGCGCCAAAATACCTGCAAAAATAAAATTTCCCGAATCTTCCCAATGCGCTGCCGAATGCCAGAAAACCTGTGAGCCAACCTGCAAGAAAAACCTGCAAGAAAGAAGTCCTAAAATAGGGGCATAGGCCCCACGGTGGGCGCCATTTAATGTGTGTATGAAAAATAAGTGCATAAAGGAATTTAAATGAAATATTGAAACACACCAATAAGACATTTAATAAAACAGAATATAAAAGGAGTAAAGAAGTGCAAACTCTATTCTGCTTCCATTGTCGTCCTATTGTCCTCTATCTTTAGTGTTTTTGTAGATTCCAGCCTTGTGTTCTCAGATTGTATGGCTAGGCTCAACAAACTGTCTTCCTAAAGAACGAGATTTTGATATGATATGCAAGATTAAGCTATGATGATGGTGATAAACTTGAAATTAAAATGATTGAATGAACTAAGTGCATGAATTCTACTTAATTGCCTATTACCAATGCTTGGATTCACACAGGTATTTATAGATTTTTCAAATGATTTTGATTGGCTGATATGATCAATGGTTGTGATAATTCCTGGCAGATCGAATGGTTGAAGAAAGATGAAACTGAAGGAGAGGATAGAAGAACCCTAAAATCAGATTTTTCTATTTTATTATGAAAGAGGAAAAAGAAGGGAAGATAAGAATAAAAGAAAGATTAAAAGCTGATAAATAATTAATTAAAAAAATCAATTATTTATTTGTGGAGGACATTCAGCTTTTCTTAATTAAATAAAATATTTAATTAAGCTTTTAAAAGCAGAAGAAAACTTGTGGTGAGAAAAGAGCTTTAATCAGTTTTATTGAAAAAAGCAGAATATCTCATAATTAAATAAAATATTTAATTATGATATGAGAAGATTGCACAATTAGGTTAAAATACCTAATTTTGGATTTAGAAAGAAATCATAAGATATTTTTAATTAAATAAGATCTATTTAATTAAATCACTTTTATGAAATTAATTAAATGAAACATTTAATTAATTAGAAGAAGAATTAAAATAGAAGAAAGGGGAAATATTTAAACTTAATTAAATCAAAAGATTTAATTTAAATTCAAACAGTGATAATTAATTTAAATAAATAGAATGTATTTATTTAATTAATTAAGTGGACATAGAAAATAATTAAATAAAGTAAATTTATTTAATTAGGAAAGAAGAATAAGATGAATGAACAATATAATTAAATTAATTAAATTTAATCATATGTAGAGGACTTTTAGAAAAATTAATTAAATAATAAATATTTAATTAATTGCCAGATTATAGACATGACCATTTTTATGCATTATCTGGTTGGTTGTTAGGAAAGCCATTAGTGGAGGTGGGGGTGGTAATGGCTGATTTATGACTGGCTGAGGTTGTGGACTAGGAATGTCCTCAAACTCAAATGATCCCGATGAAGATGGGGATGATGGAGATGAGGGAGGTGGATGGGATGATGATGACTCTCCCTTTCTATTGGTCCTTCTTGACCTAGTGGGGTCTGGTAATTCTTGAAATTCTTCCTCCCTTGGAATAGATATTGTTCTTCTTCTGAATCTCATAGGAGAGATGACATTCAAAAATCAATCTAGCTTGCTTATTCGGGCCCTCCTTCTAGAGCCAATCCTGTTGATGGTATTTTCTGCACAGCAACAACTCAGACAAAATATAATATCCTATCTCTCTTGAAAGGTAAATCTCTATCAGCAAGCCTCAAGAGATAACCCCAAGGTCTCTAATGTCAGGTCTTGACAATGCATAAACCACCCAGTGATAAAATGTGAAAATGCTGGTAATCACAATGGGACCTTACTACAAGCAAATATTGAATCTCAACTTACCAGATTTAACAATATGGTGATACTTCAATCCTAGATTTAACCCAATAATCAAAGAAATAGAAAAAGGTAAGGGTTTCAAAGAGATTTCTAAACTTAATAGTAAACCTAAAAATAACAATGAAAATTACCAACACCCGGAATGGACCAATCCTTCAAAACTAATCTACACTTAACCCAGATAAACCTGCAATCTTATAGAAACAGTGCAATCTTCTAAGGTGTTAAGATTTTCAAATCATGGACATTCATTCAAACAACCCTATTGTGGTCGAAATGAATAAACCCCCACAATAAAACTTAAGCACAACGAATATGATAGTCCAGGCTAACTTTGCAAAGCAACTAACAATTAGTTGGTTGCGAAAAGTATGGACTAAGGGATTACTACAACATTCAAGTATCAAATCACAAACATTATTAAATCAAATTTAATCTAAATATTAACCTCCTCAAAGAAATTTTAAAGATAGAAGAACAGGAACCATGCAAGACAAGAGAATACCAGTATGGTACCAAATCACAATGTCATTACTTGTATTCGAATTATCCACTATAGCAACAATTCCAATTTTCTGTTACAATATTTGCTTGAGAGCAACTACTTGCTAACTTGCTCTACTTGCTTCTAACTATTCTACTCTATTCTACTTCTATCATCTATATCCTTTCTCTATTTTCTAACTATCTAACCCCTTACAAATGAGGCGAAATGCCAAATATATAGAATCCCCCAGAAAACCTGTCGGCCGAGCAAGAGCCTGCAACATTAACTGGGCACCACTAACCCACCAAGAGAAAGTCAAAATGGAATGAAGGAATGCATTAAATGCATGAACCACACCCAGGTCAGCCTGAGATTCCCAATGCAGCTCGAACCAATGCAGAGCATGTTAATGGGGAAGCACAAATCCCAGAGTAGTTGGGCATTAACTGCCTTCCCCTTTGTCTTGATTCTGATCTGGCCCTGCATTAACCTTCAAAATCATCCCATCCAAGTTAGCCACTGGTGGAGAAGGAAGAATCCTAAGTCAATTCTCAATGGATGCAATCTCATCTCTTGACCATTTGACTGACTTATCCCAATCCACCTTATACGTTAGGTATTTGTCAATAACTACAAGGTAAGTGACTACATCATCCAACTAGTGCTCAGAAATAGAATCATCATCAAGTGGTGCATAAACATCATGCTACCACTCCCTTAACTATTCTAGATTCAAATATTTGGGTGCAATCTTCCTTCTTCCCATCATGATCTCAAAAAAGGCAATGGAACCATTATAAACCCTAGTTAGGGTGTCATCAATCTTCCTTCTTTGCTTGTAAATCTTCTTTAACACTTTCTCCCTAATTTTCAATGCCTCAAACCACTCCCATGGTTCAACAACTCTGGAGGAAGGAAGAATCCCATCACTTACCAATCTATCCTGGGTGTACTCCATGATGATTCTGTGTTTCTATAGAAGGAGATCTATGTCTTCCCTATCTTGTGCCAACACTACCTTCAACCAATCAGTTGCCATGATAGCATCCTTCCCAGTTGACATAATATCCTTAATAGCCTCATCACCCTTTATTTGCACCCGTTTCAGCCAATTCGCGGTGGCAACAATGGAAGCTTTCATCTTTTCTAGCTTGGTGATGGTCTCTTGAGGTAGAGGATTCGTAGCAGAAACTGAAGGGTTAATGGACTACAGTGGTTTCATTAAGTTGTCTAAGCATTTCCTGAGGTTTTCATTTTCTTTCTTTAGCTCCTGCTTGGTCTTCATTTCCTTCCTCAATCTACCCACAATAACTACACTAGAACCCTCATAATCTTCAATGTCCTGCTCGACTGATGTAGGTCCTAGATTGAAAGTCTGAATATTATAATCCTTTCCAACCACATTATCTCTATTTTTGTCCAGAGTAGGGGTGGAAATGTGAACAAATCTATCATGAGCTTCATTTCTTTCAATCCTTGAGATCACCCTAGCCTTCTTCTTACTTTTACCTTTTCCAATTTTGGCTAGTAGTGCATCCCAATTCGGTGGGCTATCTTCCACAACAATTTCTTTTCTCTTTATCTCTTTGTCTAGCCAACCAGGTACAACAAATTCCAATTGCACTTCACTTTGTTTCTCCTCCTCTTGATATTTAGGTGCTTCCTCGCCCAAATTTTGTTTATTAGGAGTCTTGTTTGTCTTACTTTTCTTTTCCTCAGTATGCTCATCTTCATGTATAGGCGAGGGAACCTTCACTGTTTCCTCTTCTTGTGGAGGGACTTCCTCAATTCTAACAGGGGAATCGACATATGCAACCATAGGGGATTACATTATCTTTTCAATTTCTGCCTCTACAGTATGGAGAACACCTTCATGAAACTCCTCCCTTTCAGTATCTGAATGATCCCCCATATCCTCTGACTCACTAGGTTTGGCTTGAGCTACATGAGCGAAAGGCACATCATTATGCTACTCCTCACTAGAAATTCTTTGCTGGCCTTCCTTTGGGCCTCTCCCGTAATATCAAACTTGGACCTCTTGGAGTGAAAAGATAGACCAAGGGCACTGGAGATACCTTGGAATTTTGTATGGGGTCCTTTGGCAGCCATCAATCTGAATGTAGGAGAAAGTTGGGAACTGAATAAACCAAGCCCCATATTTATTTATGAGTTCCTTTGCTAGGTCTGAAATCCTAACATGCTCTGCCTCTTGAAGCATTTTGGTGATATACATGGTAAATGCATTATTTTCCCTCCTATAGCTTGAACCTCCCAAGTGCAACTGAGGGAAAACTTCATAGATAATATCCTACACAAAAATTCCCTTTGTATCCAATCCTTTATAGGGGTGGAATCTTGCAAGTGCATAGACCAAATATGAAGTCATTGTGAAAGTCTTGGTCTGCAACACATTGGATAACTATTCATTTAGTACTCAACTAATTGTAAGGAAAATTAGATGCAGAAAACAATTCTCCTAACGTCAATACCTCAGGGAAGAATGTAGGTACACTTTAAAATTTACAATTATAGTCCAATTAAGATGGACTATGGAGTAGATAATAGAAACAGAGTATTTGACAATCACACAAGAACACCAGATATACGTGGGAAAACCCTTACAGGAGAAAAACCCACCACACCAAGAGAAATCACTTTGTATCACATTAATGGAGATTACATAGAAATGTTAGACTTATCTTTCTGGTGTCTGTTTATAGTAGCATCACTATTAACAAACTTGTACATGAACCTTCTAAGTGACAGTCATTATAGAATATAAATCTTTTACTGATCATAAAACAATCTGTTGAATCAACCTTTGAACCAACTGATAAACCAACCGATCACAATCTATAATTTCAGAGTATATCCATGGCATTCCCTATCTATTGAACTTCCTCATAGAACTATCACAACCGATTGTCTTCCAACTATTTAGATTCGGCTTCACCTATTGGTCCACGAGACTCCACATAGGACGGTCAAATGGTCAACATAATTCGCACTATGTTGGCATCTCGGTGAGACACTAACAGTGTTTTTCCGATGCCACATAACCTTCTTATTGATGTCGCCAAGAGTCACCGTTGTTGCCAAGATGTTCCATCGAGCTTCATATGTTATGCCGAACCACCAAACAGTCACCCAGACCTATCGCTTTTTCCAGGAGATCATAGCAAGTCACCAAAGGTTTTACCAAAGTCACAAGTCATATCAAGCTCCAAAGAATAGTCGAAAAGACTTACATCTTTCACCGAGAGAACATACCAAACTCCAAGACTTACCCCGAAGTGTTCATTTGTTGACAAGAGTTATATCAGAGATCCCTTATCATTGGCGAGACTCATTCTTCGCTAGGACTTCTTTCTGAACCATTTGGGTTACGTCGATAGCCATCGGCTATCGGCAAGACTTAGTAGTCTCACCAAGACCTTTTTTCGACTGCTTTGAGTTACTCCAAAGAACGTTTCGATGTGTCCCCATCGGCGTGACCTTCGCCATTCGCTATGACCTCACACCGGGATCTATATGTTATGGTGAAGACATTAGCAGTAATCCTTTCGATGAGACATTAACACTTCACTGAGACTTCTTAGTGAGAACTCTTAGTTATCCTGAAGAATTGGATACATACACTATCGGTGAGACATAGGCTATTCGTTGAGACTTCTCAGTGAACAACATAGATTATCCTTGTCATAGCGATAGCTCCAAAGTGTAACCTTTTGGAAAGACTTCTGCAAGGTCACATCAACTTGTTCAAAACATAATGAATCAAACTGCTAGTCGGCCAGACAATGAAGATGTCACACCGACTTGGCTCTAATGGAGGTTTCAACCTTTATTGATTGAGGCATACATTTTCAACAATCTCCCACTTGACGAAGATCATACAGGAACCTCCAGAGCACAATTAAAATTTATTGCAAATCATGGGCACTAAGGCCCATTGAACTGGCACACCACCTGAACTTGTCTATGCTCACTGGCTTCGTCAATGAATCTGCAACATTCTTTAGAGTATTAACCTTTTCTAAATTGACCTTTCCATCCTCCACCATATCTCATACAAAGTGATACTACACGTCAATATGTTTTGTCCTAGCATGGAAAGTTGGATTCTTTGCCAAAAAAATTGCACTCTGACTATCATAGAAAATTGTTATTTCCCCTGCATCAGAACCAATGTTAGAACACAAATGTTTCAACCAAACTGCTTCTTTACAAGCATGAGTAGCTACCATGATTTCAGCCTCTGTAGTGGACAAAGTGACTACCAATTACTCATCCAACTCATTGCACCACCATTCATCATGCAAATGTATCCACTGGTGGATCTCCTACTGTCAATGTCCCTTGCCCAATTAGAATCTACATATCTACGAATGTTGAGAGTCCTCTGTGATTCAACTGAATTCCTATGGTAACACAAAGAAAAATCTAAAGTGCCCTTCAAATATTTGAAAACTCTTTTCACAGCATCCCAATGCGTTCTTCATGGATTAGCCATAAATCGACTAAGTACTCCCACTGCTTGGGAAATGTCAGGCCTTGTACAGACCATTGCATACATAAGACTACCAACCGCACTAGCATAGGGTACACTGGTCATGTCCTCCATCTCAGTAGGAGATTTTAGATAGTCTTCAATAGATAGCTTCATTCCCTGCATGACTGGAACCACTAGCTATTTGCAATCATGCATACAAAATCTCTCAAGAATAGTCTTGACATACTTACTCTGACTAAGCCAAAGCTTTCTATTCTTCCTGTCCTTGGTTATCTCCATCCCCAGAATATACCTAGCTGCACCAAGATCCTTCATTTTGAACTTAGCATACAACTGAGACTTAAGATCAGAAATCATTAGCTTGCTATAGCCTATGAACATCATATCATCAACATAGAGAACAATAACTAATACTTGATCACTTTCAGCTTTATAATATACACAGTGATTAGATTTTAATCTCACAAATGCCAAAGACAATACAAAAGTATCAAATTTTTGGTACCACATTCTAGGTGATTGCTTTAACCCATACAGAGACTTCTTTAATTTGCATACTAGTTTTTCTTTACCTTTCTCAACAAAGTGCTTAGGCTAAGACATATAGATTTCTTCTTCAATATCACCATGAAGAAATGTTGTCTTCACATCCATCTGTTCTACCTCTAAGTCATATGCTGCTGCAAGTGACAAAAGAAATCTGATAGATGTCAGCTTTGCTATAGGAGAAAATATTTCCCCATAATCGATTCCCTCTATCTGGGAATAACCCTTTGCAACCCGTCTTGCCTTGTAATTTTCTACATTGCCATCCAGACCAATCTTTTTCTTAAATACCCATTTGCAGCCAACAACCTTTCTGCCTTTAGGAAAGGGCACTAGACTCTAGGTTTCATTCTTTTCTAATGATGCCATATCTTCATTCATGGCTTCCAACCAAGAGTCTGAATCAGACATTTTAATTGCCTCTTTTATAGTCCTAGGCTCATCAATACTAGAAATCAAAGCATAGGCACAAGTAGAATCAATCAATGAGGACCCATACCTATTTGGTTGTTTTCTTTCTCGGGTTGACCTCCTCACTAGCTGAGGTTGAGGTTCTTCTTCTTCAGAACTTTCAGAACTACTTGAGCTCTCCTCAGTTTTAGGTACATTTTGAATTTTGAATTCCTCTTTCTATGGTGTAGGAGGAATTAATGCTACATCCTTATTGTTATCTGACTTTGTCTTTGACTGCAGATCCCAAGTGGAAGGTTTCAGCTCACAAAAGATTACACTTCTGTTGTATACAACCTTCTCCATATCAGGATTCCAAAGCTTGTATCAGTTTATGACAGTGCTATAGCCAATAAAAATACATTTGACAACTTTGTTCTCCAATTTAGATCTTTTCACATCCGACACATGAACATGTCTAAGTGAGGGCTTCTTACTAGACCATGCTTCCAAAGGTGTTTTCTCAACAAGAGTAGAATTTGGAGAATGATTAATTAGATAACATGCAGTAGATACAGCCTCAGCCTAGAACTTCTCCCCCAAGCCAGCACTACTGAGCATACTTCGTGCTCTCTCCATCACTGTCCTATTGAACCTTTCTACAACTCTATTCTGCTGTGGAGTATAAGGTGTAGTCTTGTGTCTTTTAATTCCATGGTCTTTACAGTATCTCTCAAATTCATCAGAATAAAATTCACTGCCATTATCAGTCCTTAAGAATTTTATTTTTCTACCAGTCTGATTTTCAACAAGGTTCTTAAATTCCTTAAATTGACTGAACACTTCTGATTTACTTTTCAAAAAATAGACAAATGCTCTTCTTGAATAATCACCAATGAATGACTCATAGTATCTTGATTTAGACAAAGAAGGAAAATCTAATAGACCAAATACATCCAAATGAATATAATCTAGCAAACCAGAAGATTTATGTGGACTAGAGTAAAACGAAACAAAGTGTTGTTTTCCATGTATATAGTGTTCACATAATTCAAATTCAAGATTACAATCTTCAAGACCCTCAACTAGGTTTTTGTTCTTCAAGGTTTTTAAACCTTTTTCTCCTATGTGGCCTAACCTATGATGCTAAAGCATAGTCTTCTCTGCAGGAAGTTTTACTTCCATAGAGTTTACATAATTAGGGATAGTTCCCTCTTTACCTCCATAAGCAACTTTCAGTGACTTTCTAGAGACACTGTTACATTGAACAACATGTGCATCCAGCTTGTACAGGGTACCAATTCGAGCACTTCTAGCCAGCACCATTGAACCTCTAGTCATCTTGTAGCCATTCCTAGAGAACGTGACTTGCACTCCGATATCATTCAACTTACTGATAGATGGAAAATTTTGAGCTAGACCTGGTATGTGCATATCATTGATCCCCCTTTACTCTACCATTAGGGAATTATATTTTGACTCTTCCATGACCAACAATATCCAAAGTTGAATCACTTGCCAAGTAAACCTTTCCACCATCGTATTCTTCATACTTTGTGAACCATTCTCTATGAGATGTCATGTGGAAAGATGCTCCAGAATCAATCAACCAATCATCATCTGATGCCTATGTAGCCAAGGCTACAATGAAGGTGTCACCATCACTGTAAGAAGATTCATTGTCAGAACAATACTTCTTTTTCTTCTTCTTCTCCTCTTTACAATCCTTTCAGACATGACCAGGTTGCCCACAGTTCTAGCACTTCACCTTGGACTTCTTGCCAGGATACTTTGATCTCCCCTCTGATTTCAATTTGGACTTCTTGTCCTTCTTGCTTTTCTCTTTCGGTCTTCCTCTGATAGTAAGAGCTTCCTTCACCATCGTAGAAGATTTCCTTCTCATTTCTTCTGACAGCAAAGATGCAACATCTTCCATCTTGAAATTCAATGTTGTACTCCCAATAGCCATCACCAGATGATCCCATGAGTCTGGCAAAGAACACAGTAGAAGCATACAACAATCCTCTTCTTCAGTCTTTACACCAACAGATGTTAATTGAGCAAGCAGGATATTAAATGCATTCAAATGATCAGCCATAGACCCACCTTTCTGCATTCTCAAACTATATAGCTTCTTCCTCAGGAACAATTTATTCACCAAAGACTTCCCCTGATAAATAGATGCCAGTCTATTCCACAAGGTAGATGCAGTCTTCTCTTCATGCACAGTGAGAAAAATGGAGTCTACCAAGTAGAGCCTTATCAGCCCTTTAGACTTCCTATCTGCAAGGTCCCAATCCTCTTGCTTCATGTCCAGACACAACAATCCAAAGATCTCAATCAACTAGAAGATCCTCCATCTTGAGTTTCCACAACTCAAATTTATTGCTATTGAACTTCTCTATTTTAATCTTACTAGATGTACTAGCCATCTCAACATGTAATAAAAAATAACAAACTCTACAAGTCTCCCACTGAACATAATTGACTCAAAAAACCCAATGTACCCCCAAGGATAACACAACTGTCTAGGCTTTGATACCACTTGTAAGGAAAATTAGATGCAAAAAACAATTCTCCTAACGTCAATACCTTAGGGAAGAATGTAGATACACTTTAAAATTTACAATTACAGTCCAATTAAGATGCACTATGGAGCAGATAATAGAAACAGAGTATTTAACAATCACACAAGAACACCAGATATACATGGGAAAACCCTTACGGGAGAAAAACCCACCACACCAAGAGAAATCACTTTCTATTACAGTAATGAAGATTACATACAAATGTTACACTTATCTTTCTGGTGTTTGTTTACAGTAGCATCACCATTAAAAAACTTGTATAGGAACCTTCTAAGTAACAGTCATTATAGAATAGAAATGTTTTACTGATCATACAACAATCTATTGAATCAACCTTCGAACCAACTGATAATCCAACCGATCACAATCTGTAATTACAGAGTATATCCATGGTGTTCCCTGTCTATCAAACTTCCTCATAGAACTGTCACAACCGATTGTCTTCCAATTGTTTAGATTCAGCTTCTCCTATTGGTCCATGAGACTCCACATAGGATAATCAAACGGTCAACAGAATTCGCATTGTGTTGGCATCTCGGTGAGACACTAATAGTGTTTCGCCGATGCCACATAACCTTCTTATCGATGTTACCAAGAGTCACTGTTGTCGCCAAGATGTTCCATCGAGCTTCATGTGTTATGTCGAACCACCAAACAGTCGCCCAGACCTATCACTTTCACTAGGAGATCATAGCGAGTCACCAAAGGTTTTACCGATGTCACAAGTCATATCGAGCTCCAAAGAATAGTCAAAAACTTACATCTTTCACTGAGAGAACATACCAAACTCCAAGACTTACCCCGAAGTGTTCATCTGTCACCAAGAGTTATATTGAAGATCCCTTATCATCGACGAGACTCACATTCTTCACTGGGACTTCTTCCCGAACCATTTGGGTTACCTCAATAGCCATTGGCTATCGGCAAGACTTAACCATCTCGCCAAGACCTTTCCCCAACTGCTTTGAGTTACTTCAAAGAATTTTTGGATGTGTCCCCATCGGCGTGACCTTCACCATTCACTAAGACCTCACACCAGGATCTATATGTTATGGTGAAGACATCAATAGTAATCCTATCAACAAGACATTAACACTTCATTGAGACTTCTTAGCAAGATCCCTTAGTTATCCCGAAGAATTCAATACATACACTGTCGGTAAGACATAAGCTATTCACTGAGACTTCACACCGAACAACATAGGTTATCTCGAAGCCCGTGGTGGCCAAGAGTCACCCTGACGCCTGATTGAATGGCCTATCAGTCATAGGTCTCCCGAGTGCTAAGAGGTCATACCAAACACTCCTTGTCACAACGATAGCTCCAAAGTGTAACCTTTCGACAAGACTTCTACAAGGTCACAACGACTTGTTCAAAATAGAATGAATCAGACTACTAGTTGGCCAAACAATGAAGATGTCACACCGACTTGGCTCTAATGGAGGTTTCAGCTTGTATTGATTGAGGCATACATTTCCCACACTAATGACCCCTGCCCAATGATAATTAATCTTCTCTTGCTCCATCCTCACAATCACATGGAACATCCAATTCTCAAACATGCCAGCATTCTTCAATCCAACCACCCTGCTAAGAAAAGTGATGGCATCATAGTACTCCTTGAACTTTATCTTGAATAGCTGCTTGGGTAATTTAGAATAGTGAGACTTAGGCTTCTCCATCCAAGAATTGATAAATTGCTGTGACCTCACCGTCTACTCATCGTAGAATTCCTGAGCTACCTGCATGTTGAATCCCACCACATGAGACCTGTCTGGCATATCAAATGTTTGGGCAATGGAGATAGGGTTGAGATTTTCCACAACTCTCCCTTGAGGACTAATAATTCTTTGTGTGTCCTGGTCATAGTGCTTGGCACATTCAAGGACTAGCTCATAACATTGCACTGCAGAAGGGAAACAAGCAACATGTGACAATCCTGATTCCATCATCCTTCTAGCCACCAAAGGAGAATCCTTAGCCACCATTCTTTCCTTGAACTCTTCATAATCCCATGATCCAACATTTGTATCAGTTACCTCTGATGAAACTGAAGTGATTTTTCTCTTAGGGATCCTGCTCTTAATGTCCATTTTGATCCTCTCTGCATCTGACATTGAGGACCCAACCTCTGCCTTGCTTGATTCAGCCTGCACTTAACATGGAAATCATAGTAAAAACCACAAGAAAGGGAAGGTTAATCCATCAAAACACCTTTAGAATGAACCTCATACAATCAAGGTGTTATTAAATTTCATATAAAATGACCACAACAAATTTCGGGTTTCAAGACCATCTGCGAAATTTGAGCCAAAGAGGAATTTCAGGAAATTATGGGCTAGACGGGTTCTAGTAGAATAATAAATAAGACACCCATTTGACCATTAAATATGATAATTTTTCATCAATAAACCACATGGGAGATCATAAGATAGCATGAATAAGTCATAAAATGCATTGAAAATCACTAACACATCATGCTATTCCATATTCCCTTTACATTTCATCAACTTTCGGGAAAATCCATGAGGGACGGATTTCTGTGAAGAATGAGCCAAAGGGGAGACTTTGGAAAATTAGGGAGACACTGGATTTTGGAGAAATCTGGACTCGGCAGAAATCTGCTGATAAGGAGAGACTCCGAAAGCAATGCAGATTCTAGGAATGAAGGTCTCGGCAAGAGTCAGTCATCTCACCGAGAAGTCCTAGCAACTTTCGCGGGGTCACGCTGAAGGATATCATCGGAAGAGGTTTCACCAAGACTTGGTGGTTTCAGTGTAACGTCTCACCGACCGGGATATAGAAAATATATCAATATAACCAAAGGGTAGTCGGGGTAAGGTCCTAGCGAATCTTTTGTCTCACCAACTTTCAGGGTCCAAGCAAACACTTCGGCTAGATTAAAGTTTTTGATATGAGGTCTCAGCGAAGTAGCAATGTCTCAGCGATAGGTTTTTTGAATTTGGCCAGAGGTCTTGCCAATCGTGTATAAGGAAATACATGTTCATGAGAGACCCTCCTTTGGGGTGAGGTCTCAGGAATCAAATATGAACTTAGGAAGGCCCCCTGGCGAAATATAGGGTGATCAACATGACATCTCCCTAACCTTGAAGGGTCACAGCGAAGAAAATCCAGAAGGGACAAAGAGTCATGATTTTACCCAAACACTGAATTGATGATGAATTTCAACAATTTAACTCAAGAAAAGTCGGGGATAGACCTTTCATAGATTTTATTTGCATTCTAGGTCAATTTGAGAGAAAAATAAAGATGAATAGCGATGCCCTAGGTTTAAAACCCTATTTATCCACCATTAGCGCATAGGCAAGCTTAGAATTTAGTTGTTTCAACTGCTAAGTCGTTACTAGGGTTTACTAAATAGTCTTAGGCAAGATTCATCAAAATGTAGATAGGAAAATGAGCTCAAGACTCACCTAGGAGATGACAAATGATGCAATACTGAACAACCCTAGCATGAAATGATTGAATACTCAGGAATTCAAGTCCCAGAAACTCTCATAACATCAACTTGCCATTCACAATTCTCAATCAAAGGAAAGGGAACAAAAACATACCATTGTAATGCAGAAATCAATCTCAGAAGTAGCAAATGTGAAGCCCAATGGCATCCACAAAGAAGAAATGCAAGAATGCACAAGAAATTCCACCAAATCGATTAATTTAAACCGAAATGCCCCAAAAAAAAGTCAAACAAACACAAGAAAGCACTCCTCAACTCAAACGACAACAATAATAAGCATGATGGCACAAAAGATCCCAAAAATTAAGTTAAATACGTCCTCCAAGGCACGCACGAAGCCATTAATGCAATCGATAAGACAGTCAAAAACCTGGGAAGTCGAAGATAGGGTGGAATCCAGAAAAATCTAGCCCACGCAGAAATCCGTGAAGACTAAGAATCCTCGAACCATGGTGCACGGCCAAAATCCAAGCGGGATTCAGGAAAATCCGACCAGGGTGGAAAATCCTGAATCCGGGTCAAAACTCGAACTTCATCCAGAACTTAGGATTTTCAATAAATAACCTAGGGAAACACTTAGGAAATCAAAATAAACTTTTAAGCACATACCTAAGTAAGACAAAACCTCAAAAAGAAAGGGCCAAAAAACAAAACTGAAGCGAGAGAGGGTCCCTACTTTCAGTGGGGCGTGTGTGTGAAAACTACACAACAGTATTCATTGCTTTGCTTTTAATTGTTCAATATGAGTAGTTATTTAACGTCCTAAGCATGCTTGGGGTTTGAATTTCTGTGCATATGGGAATTGAACATTTGAAACTAGGGTGGCTCGATTGTGTTTGATGGATAATCCCAAGTGAGTTTCTGAGCTTGTCTTTTGATTTCATTCTGAGGTAGCTTCTTTGTGTGGCTATAAAGAACTTTATGAAAACCTAGCAGTTGAGTAATCAGAGCCCAAACTTTCCCTGTGCATTCATGGTGGAAATTTAGGGTTTCAACCTTAGGGCATCACCAATTCCTTTCGATTTACTTTATGGTGATTCTAGAATTCAAAGATGATCTATAGGAGGTTCAAATCGTGCTAGTTTCAAGCCCAAGATCCTCAAATTTGTGATTGTTCGATCAATTTGAGTGAAGTAATGAGGAAACATCGACATTTGGGTTTTCCTTCAACTCCAAGATTTTCCTTTGCTGGTGGATTTCCCCGATTTTCTGTTTTCTCTCTGTTTTCCTAAAATGTGTTGAGACTTGAAGTTTTGTCAGCTTCGTGAATTTCCGTTCTTTCCAAATTTTTCCAAAATTTCCTTTATCCCATCATTTTCTTGGAATTCGTAAGACATTGTTGTTTTCACGAAAATCTTTCCTAGGTGGATTTTTCTGAAACCTTGTTGAAAATGAAGAACTGAGAGATAACATGATTTATTAGCTGATGATTAGGCATTGTATGATGAAGTTGAGTTGTTTAAAGATGTATCATGTTGTTTCTTAGTTAATTATGGTCAATTACATGATTATTGGATGCTTTGTGTTTATTTCACTAGAATCCACCTGGCTAGAAATTTTCTGAAATTCCTCTCTGGCCTAGATTCTGTGGGATGGCTGAAAACCCAAACTTTGAGATGATTAATTTTTATAAGGTTTTAAAGAATTTGGCTTATCATGGGACTTATATTGAGGTTGAATATGCCATTTGTGATTAATTAACTTGGTTTCATGTGATCTTTACTATGGTTTCTTTGTTGGATATAGGCTAAGTCAAGTAAGGTAGTGACAGGTGGAACCAAGGGTAAAGTGATGGATCCAAGTGCAGAGGGGTCTTCTATTTCTAAGGCAGAAAGAATCAAGATGGATATCAAGAGCAGAATTCCTAAGAGTAAGATTACTTCCATCTAGTTAGAGGTAACTAATACAAATGTTGGACTATGGGATTATGAGGAGTTTAAGACAAGGATGGTAGCACAAAGCCTTCCTTTGCTGGCTAGAAGGACATTGGAATCAGGTTTGGCATATGTAGCTAGATTTCCTTCTACAGTGTAGTGTTATGAATTGGTGCTTGAGTGTGCTAGACACTATGACAATGATACACAAAGGATAGTTGGTCCTCAAGGGAGAATTTTGGCAAATCTAAGTCCTCTATCTATAGCCCAGACCTTTGACATGCCAAACAGATCTCATGTGGTGGCTTTTGATATGGATATGGAAAGGAAGTTCTATGAGGAAGATACCATCAAGTCCCAGCAGGTCATCAATTCTTGGTTGGAAAAGCCTAAGTCCCACTTTTCAAAACTACCTAAATAGAAATTCAAAGCTAAATTCAAGTATTATGATGTTATCACCCAGTAGGGTGGTATGGTTGAAGAGTGCTAGTGTATTTGAGAATTGGATGTTCCATGTCATTGTGAGGATGGAGAAAAATATTAATTATCATTGGGTAGGTGTTATAAGTGCTATGATTCATGAATAGATGTGTAATGTCTTGGGGACAAAGACCTTCACAATGACCTCCTACTTGGTTTATGCGCTTGAAAGATTCCATCCATACAAGGGATTGAGTACAAGGGGTGTGTTTGGAAAGGATGTAATTATGAGGTTTATTCATAGTTGCATCTAGGTATTTAAAGCTATACAAGGGTGAATGATGCATTCACCATGTACATCACCAGATAATTGCAATGTGTAAAGCATGTGAGGATATTTTACAATGCTAAGGATTTAATCAAAAGGTATGGGGCTTGGTTCATACAGTTTCCCACCTTTTCATATTTAAGGATAGATGGTTGTTAGAGGGCTCAATACAGACTTCCTAGGTATCCCATTGATCACATTATACTCCTGGAGGTCATAAGGAAAATATGTGATTTTGATGCAATTGTGAAGAAGGATAAACATAAGACTGGATTCAGTGGAGATTTTCCTCTAAGGATAGGTACTAGTGAGGCATGTCCTATTAATTCAGCCAATGCTTCTAAGGAAGAAATGAGCACTCTTGGGTTATCCTTCCATTCCAAGAGATCTAGGTTTGATAGGACTAGCGAAGCATAGAAGAAGGCCAACAAAGAATATAGCCACAAAGATGATATAGAGAACTACTAGCCACAAAGATGATATAGAGAACTACTAGGACAATTGTAGTGATGAATTTGAGATTAGGAAGAAGAATTTTTCTAGGCTACCAGTGAATTTAGTCCAGTTATATAATGTGAAGCCATCCCAGATCAAGTTGAAGATGATGGAGATTTGATTCAAGGCCATGATTATGAGGTTGTAAAGGATAAATAAGTTGGAGAAATAGATTGGTTAGAGGAAGAGAAAAAAAATTAGAACAAATTATGACTCCAGTCATCAAGTATACAAAGTTGTGGCTCAAGTATAAGATGTGGGAGTTGGAAAGTGAAGGTGTTCAATGCACCTATGATCTAATGGGAGACTTGGAGTCTCATTCCACTTCCGAGGAGTTAGCTAATCAAGATCCTAAGGGTAAGGGTAAGGTGAGTTCTCCTTTTAAGATCAAGATTAAATATGCTCAGATAGGGGAATAACAGGAGGCAAAAAAGAAAAGAAATCCTATTGCAAAGAAGAGGAAACATGTTTCAAGAACGAAGAAGTCAACAAAAGATGAAGCTGAAAAAGAAGATAAGGAGGTTAGTATTCTTGTGCTGAAGAGAAGAAGAATGGTGAGATTATCACAAAAGGAAAAGGAAGGTTCTAAGGCAGGAGAGGAAGTTATCCCACCTATGACAAATGTAGAGAGCTCAGGAGAAATGACACAAGTATATACAAGGAAATCAATAACTCCTCCTAAGGACAGTGTGCCAAGAAAGGATCTCCCTCTAGTCACTCCTGATGCAGAACAACATGATATTCCTCCTTCCCATGAAACTCTTGGTGAACCAGGTGAATCCAAAGAGGTAGAAGGTCATCAAGATATAGAAGGAGAATTCCAAGAAGGTGAGTTCTATAGTGCTGAGGCAGAAATAGAGAGGGTGTTGCAGTCTCCCCTGGTAACATATGATGATTCACCTATTAGGAGTGAAGAAGTTAGACCTCCTCAAAGAGAGGAAATTCTAGTTAAGACTCCATCACCGGTGCATGAAGAAGAACAACATGATAAAGAAAAATAAGAAATAGTTGAGGAGATTCTTAAGAAACAGGATTTGAATGAAGATATTCCCAGGGATCAACAGGATGAGGTTGGGAAAAGTAAAGTACAATCTGAATCTACTATTCTAGGCTGGTTGGATAAGGAGTTAAAGAGAAAACAAATTATATTGGATGACACCCCTCTCAATTGGGATGAGCTATTGGAAAACATAGGAAAGGGTAAAGGAAAGAAGAAATCTAGGGTCATCTCCAAGATTAAGAGAGACAAAACAAATAATAGGGTGGTCCACATTGCTACCCCTACTCCTTATAAGAATAGGGATGATGTAACTGGAAGTGATTATAATGTGCAAACCATCAACCTAGGGCCTACTTTCATGGAACAAGAGATTGAAGAGTATGAAGGCTCTAGTGTTGTAATCTTTGGTAGGTTGAGGAATGAAGCACAAACGAAACAAGAATTGAAGAAGGAGAATGAGAAATTAAAGAAGTACTTGTAGGACTTGATGAAGTCCTTGCAATCTATTAGCTCCTCACCTTTGGCTACAAGTTTCCTACCACAAGAAACCATAACAGAGCTGGAGAGAATGAAGACCACTACTCATGCTACAACAAATTGGTTACAGGGGGTGCAAACTAAGGGAGATAGTGCTATCAAGGACATCCTTTCGACTAGAGGAGATGCTATGAGGTCAATAAATTGGTTGAAAGATGTATTAGCTCAGGACAAGGAAGATGTAGATCTCCTATTGCAGAAGACCAAGACCATCATGGAGTATACTGAAGATAAGTTGGTGAGTGATGGAATTCTTCCTTCCTCCAGAGCTGCAGAACCTTGGGAATGGTTTGAAGCTTTTCAAATAAGGAAAAAGGTTTTGAAGAAGGTGTATAAGTAGAGGAGGAAAATTGAAGACACCCTGACCGATATCTATAATAAATGCATTTATTTATTTGAGGTGATGACAAGGAGAAATAAGTTTTCACTGAAGCATTTGAGCTTAGAACAGTTGAGAAAATGGTGGCGAGATGTATATTCTCCAACCAATGAAGATTTAGTTACTGAACATTAGTTGGATGATGCGGCCACCTATATTGCAGTTATTGATAAATATCAAACCATGAAGGTAGAATGGGATAAGTTGGTGGAGCAGTCAAGAGAAGATATTAAATCCATTGAGAATAAAATTAAGGTTTTACCTCTGCCACCTATAGCCGACTTGGACAAGGTACTTTTTATGGTGCATGATAGGGTGGAGGAAAATAAAGATAAAGGGGGAAGTAGTTAATTCATTGCTACATTGGAATTTGTGCTTCCCATTATTTATCCTCTTCCTTCACATGCATTGGACTGAGCTTTGTTGGAGATCCCAGGCCAACCTGGATGAAATACTTACATTTAGTGCCTACCATGTTTATTTTGAATTCCTCTTGGCTGAATTGTTTGTGGCTATTTAATTATTGTAAACCCTAATTAGACCAACATATCTTGGGGGGTTTCTATAAATATGGCAGTCTGCCTCATTTGTAAGGCGAGATAGTTTTATTTTGGAGTGAATTAAGCAGTATAGCAAGAGCTAGAGTTAAGAGTTAGTTTTATTATCAAGCAAGAAAGTGTTGTAACAAAATACTGGAATTGTTGCTACTTTGGGTAATTTAATGCAAGTGAAGACATTGTGATTTGGTGCCTTTCTTGTGTTGAATTTTATCTGGCATGGTTCTTGTGATTCTATCTTTGGAATTTCTTAAGTTTATTTGATAGGTGTGTTCAGTTTAAATGTTATATGAATTGATAGTGTTTATGATTTGGTACTTGAAGTGTTGTAGCAACCTATGGTCCATACTTTTCGCAACCAACTGATTGTTAGTTGCTTTGAAAAGTTAGCCTGGACTTTTAAATTCACTATGCTTAGTTCAATTATGGATGATTGTTCATTTCAATTGCAATTGGATTGTTTTGAATGAATTTTCATGATCTGAAAATCTTTAATACCTTAGAAGATTGCACTATTTTTGTAAGATTGTAGATTCATATGGGTCAAACATAAATAATTTTCTGAGGGATTGGTTTATTTCAAGTGTTTCATCATTTGCATTGTTGATCTTAGGTTTAAAGTTAAATTTGGGAATCTCTTTGAAACCTTATCTCTTTTGCTATTTATTTTATCATTTGAGTTAGATTTAGGATTAAAAGTATCACCATAGTGCTAGATCTGATAAATTTAAAGATTTAGTATTTGCTTGTAGTAAGGTCCCTTTGTGATTACTAACATTTTCACATTATCAATGAGTTGTTTATGCATTGTCATGACCTGACATTAGAGACCTTTGGGTTATCTCTTGAGGTTTGTTGATAGAGATTTACCTTTCAAGATAGATAGGATATTATATTCTATCTGAGTCATGCAGAAAACACCATCAATAGCCTCCTTGTAGACCAAAACTTCTTGGGTTAGTGTATGGACTACCCAAAAATGATGATCAATGTACCAATGCACTTTTGAGTGTGAGCGTGAATACTTCAAAAAGTGTCAAGAATATTAAGGAATACCTTAATGAAATCAAATCCCATGAATGGAAATTTGGCTCCCAACGATCCCTAAGAGACTGTCTCCTTGATGAATTGTTCTTTGAACTAGAGAGCTCACTTATGAAGAAATATTTTGGCAAATGTTTTATCTTGACCTAACAAAGAATAATGACAATCCTAAGATCCCAAGGAAATGAGAAGATAGGGATAGACTCTTTTTCCCAAGGAACAATGAAAAACCTGAATTATCTTCTAGTCTTATTGGCCATAACCTCGACATAGCTGCCCAGTCATCTAAACCTAGTGACCATCATTTAGATTCATCTAAATTGCCACATGACACTACCAACCCTAATGATAGTCCTTTTGTTCCTTATTTTGACAATGAGTATGAATCAAGTGAAGGGGAATATTGGATTGAGTTCGATTGGGAATTGGATGACAACAACTTCATTTTTAATGTCTCTAAATCTATTTGCATTCTTTCTGCATCCTCCCCACCCTTCACCAATACTATTGATGGTATCTCCTTAGTCTACCCACAACTAATTGATTGGGATCAACAAGGCTCACTTGTTATGGACATATTTCAAAATGATGATGCCATTACAAAATTCATGGGACTATGTGACAACATACCAAGTGGAGATCACAAGGATGGATTTTCCATTGACCTAGATTGTGTAGCTTACTTTGGGGAGACTACTCCATCCTCTAGTCACAAAATGAAAAATAAAAATAAAACAAAAAATGACACATATTTAGTTGAAAACTGAAAGGAACCTTCTAACGATAAAAAAGTAAAAATAAATGATGTATTTGCGGGTGAAAACATCTCCAAGGCACCCAAAGATGGAGGACTAGACTTTCTTCTCATGACTCAAGAGAGATTGGAAATGCTCATAGAGGACACCATGGAAGTCAACATATCCACAACAGAAGATCCCAAAATTGTCCTCTTTGTGGCATCCTTGATAGAAGAAGAGAAACCTGAATTCCACAAATTATTTTCAAAGCATAAGATTAATTTTGCATGGTCATATGCCAATATGCTCAGGTTGGATCCAGAACTGGTCTTACACCATTTTCCACTACTTCCAGATGCCAAACTGGTGAAACAAAAGTTGCGTAAAATGCATCCTTAGATTGCCTTATTAGTGAAAGCAGAGATTAAGAAATTGTTGGATGTGGGATTCATACGGTCAATAGACTATATTGAGTGGATATCCAATATTTTACTAGTCACCAAGCCAAATGGCCAGATTTGCATCTGCACAAATTTTAAAGATTTGAAAAAAAATATTCAAAGGATGACTTCCCATTACTAAACATAGACATTATAGTTGACCTTACAACATGATACAAGATGTTGTACCTCATGGATGGTTTCTTAGGTTATAATCATATTCGTATTGCCCCTCAAGATCAACATAAAACAATGTTTACATGTCCTTGGGGTACATACTATTGGAACACCATGCCTTTTGGTCTTAAGAATGTAGGCACCACGTATCAGAGGGCCATGACAATAATATTTCATGACATGATGCAAAAGCTAATGGAAGATTATGTGGATGACCTTTTGGCCAAATCTTTGACATGAAAAGATCATTTGAATGTGCTAGAAAAAATATTCAAGAGACTGGAAAAGTACAAAGTCTATCTGAATCCCAAGAAATGCATCTTTGGTGTGACCTCAGGGAAACTTTTGGGATACATAGTTTCTCGAAGAGGCATTGAGGTCGATCCTGCCAAAGTGAAAGCCATATTAGACATACCTCCTCCAAAAGGGTTAAGTGAACTTAGGACATTATAGGGAAAGTTACAATCTATCCAACACTTCATAGCACAATTGGCCAACAAGTGTCAACCATTTCAGTATCTTCCACGCAAGGATATTCCCTTTGTGTGGACAGATAAATGTCAAGAGGCCTTCCAACTAATAAAAGATTATCTATTGTCACCACTTGTGTTAATGCCACCTATCGAAGGGAAACCTTTGATTCTATACATTTTTGCAACAACTTCAACACTGGGGGCATTATTGGTGCAAAATGACCATGATGAGAAGAAAAGGGCCATATACTATATCAGTCAGACATTGGTCGGATATGAGCTAAATTACACAACCATTGAACATGCTTTCCTAGCAGTCATCTTTGCTGCTCAAAAGCTAAGGCATTACATGTTGAATCACAAGACACATCTGGTTGCAAAAATTGATCCCCTAAAATATCTTCTAAGTCGTACAAAATTGATAGGTTGTCTAGAAAAATGGGTCATGATTTTGAGTCAATACGACATTCAGTATGTGGAACAAAAGGCCATAAAAGGACAAGTGATAACAGATCAATTGGCACACACACCTATGCAAAGTGATCACCCATTAGTGGCAGACTTTCCTAATGAGTCCATATTTCATACAAAACCTCTTGGATGCTATAATTGTGTTGCAGATATGTGGTTGTCATTGATGTCAACACTATTAGCATTTGATGTATTGAAGGTTGTATATGTCAAGGATATTGAGAAAATTGTAAAAGAAAGTATTGTAGGTTCCCAGTGGTTTAGTGAAGGTAATGAAGGTTTCATATTCTATACATTGAAGATTAGCTAGTGTGGATCAAATGGTTTTGGTTGAGTGTATCTAGTCCATCCACCAGAAGTTTCAAAGGTCTGTGTGAAGATTTGTTTGAATTATGAAGATCTGTGTTCTGATAGTGTTTCTATGGTCTCTGTCAGTGTTCTTGATTAAATTTTGTGTAATTCTAATAATTCTAGTTGTTGCAGATGTTTCTATGTTGTTTCTTGGTGTTCGTGGATGTTTCTAGATCATTCTCTATCTTTGTGGTATGCCCACATTAATTGGTGTGTTCATGGTTGAAGATTTTTCTCTTTATGTTTGGTTTCTCATGTTCTTGGCCAACATGATGGTTGTAGCATGTTGGAGATATTTGAGGTGAAATTAATTGAAATATTTTTGTGTTCGAGTTGTTAATTTGGGTCTCCACTATGTTGTGGCCGACCTTGGTGGATTCACATTGAAAATTTATTTGTAAATTTGGGCTGACATTGAAAATATGTTTTATATTTCTGGCCGACTAGGTTGTTGATGTAATCTCATGTTGCACATTTATAAGAGTGATTTTTTCATTGGTGTAATGTGTACTCAGTGTGCTCCCACGTGTGTATGTGTGAATATCATTCGATTGCAGAGTAGAGTGTGAATAATTTTTAGTGAAGAGTGAAGAAGGTTTTTCTGTTCTTAACTAGAACCACAATCAGGCTTGTGTAGAAGCTATTTTCTTAGTTCACAATTTGGATGGTTTTAATCCAAAAATTTCTTTGGGTAGTGAGTCCTCTTTTGTATTTGAGCAGTGAGCTCTAGGCAGTGTGCCTGAATGCATGCACATTCCCATTATATTTTTCATTATAATTTTAATAGGGTATAATATTGTGGACTAACCTCCACCGTGGTTTTTCCCCTAACATGGTTTCCAAATAAGAAATCTTGGTATTCTCTATGTTTCTGATGTTTTTATTATTTATGGTTTATTGTTTATTCATTAGATCTAAGATTGAGTTAAGTAAAATTTGAAAAGGTTTTAATATTTTGTGACAACTGATTCACCCACCCCTGTCTCAGTTGTCTATCCTTATTTTTCCAACAAAACCTAAGTCACCTTGGAAGCTATAATTTGATGGGTCTCATACCAGTGATGGCTCAGGAGCAGGAATATTTTTTATCATTCCACAAGGATACTCCATCCCTAAGTCATTCCGCATTGATTTTCCATGTACACATAATGTTGTAGAATATGAGGCACTTATTACGAGACTCAGAATGTCCATAAAATGGAAAATTAAGACACTTCATCTTTATGGAGATTCTCAGTTGGTCATCAACCAAGTCAATGCTGGCTATTACACCAAGGACAATAAGTTAATGCATTACAAATGAATGGTTGACAACTTTCAGACATATTTCCACATTTATGATTTTGAGCAAGTTCTAAGGGCACAAAACAAGGCAACAAACACAATGGTTACAATTGGATCTCTCCTAGACATTCCAAGTAATATGCCTCAGTTTGAGTTCTTGGTGGAACAACTTCTGGTCCCTGCATATGACATACTAGAATCAGAGATGGTTTGTGAGCTTGTTGGTCCCAATTCTCCATGGTATCAAGACATTTATGACTATCTCAAGTCCCAAACCCTTCCCCCGAACCTCACCAACAAGCAACAAAAGTCTTTTATCCACAAGGCCGCTTGATACACCATCATCAGTGACACCCTATACCATCATAGCTTTGACAATACCCTTCTTCAATGTGTCAACACTAATGAAGCACACACAGCCTTACATGAGGTACATGAGGGTATAAGCAGATCTCATTTGAGTGGTCCTACTCTAGCCAAAAAGATAATGAGACTTGGATATTACTGACCAACTATAGAAAAAGATGCACTTGAGTTTGTCAATACATGTCACCAATGTTAGATACATAGTGATTTGATTCATGTGCCAACACATGAACTTTGATTGATTACTTCTCCATGGACCTTTGCATAATGGGGACTTGACCTAGTGGGAAAAATACATCCTACCTCTTCCAAAAACCACAAATTCATGATAACCACCACTGAGTACTTCAATAAGTGGATCAAAGACATCCCCCTTACATACATAACTAGAATTTATTTTTCCAAATTCATCCTCCTCTACATCATCTGCTGATATGGTGTATCCAAGTCCATCATCATAGATAATGTGTGTCCTTCCAAAAATAAGACGTTCATGAGTTATGTGAATGATTCTGTATCCAACATTATTTCTCCATGCCATATTACCTACAAGTAAACAGTCAAGTTGATGCGTCCAATAAAACCATCATCAAGATTCTTAAGAAGACAGTCAATGACACTCGCCATGACTGACACATCCAACTAAACCCTACTCTATGGGCTTACCACACTAGCATCCACACACCCACAAGAGCCACTCCATTTTCCTTAGTCTTTGGATCCAAAGCCATCCTACCCATCAAGGTTGAAAGTCCTTCTTTGTGAGTCTCCTTGAAGGGTTTAATTGATGATGAGTATAGATAGTCATGACTGCATGAATTGGAAATGCTAGAGGAATGTAGACATAACACCTTGAATCATTTACAAGCATATTAGAATTGACTTTGTCGTAGTTACAACAAAAGAGTCATGGCCAGAAAGTTTAACATTGGTGACTTGGTCCTCATGCAAAATCCCAAGAATCAATCTGACAGAGAAAAACCTAGCAAGTTCAAACCAAATTGGCTAGGTCCTTACATTATCACATCCTCTTTTGGTTCTGGAGCATATTAGCTAACTACTCCAGATGAGGAACAATTGATAGAGCCTATCATCAGTCTACATCTTTGAAAGTTCTATGCATAACATTAGAAAGTCAAACTGAAAACCTTTACAATACAAAAAAAAATGAAAAATATTAAAAAATCGTCACCTTGATGAAAACCTAGCAAACATGCATCTTGGTGACACCAAAAAAAAGAAAAAATGACAAAAATAGTAAAGAGAAATAATTTGTCCAACAGTGAAAACCTGGTAAACAGGCGCTTTGGATAAGTACCATGGTGAAAACCTGGAAAACAGGTGCCATGTGTAGTTAGTTTTTCTTTGCTATCTACTATCACTCTATCTACCTTAGTCCATAATAAATTTCCATTCTTCTAACACTATCTTGACATCACATCATGAGACCTTACCTTTCCTTTCATGGCTAACAATGGTTGACATCAATCCCTGCATACCATCCATCTGTCAGCCCAAGCATGTCCTTTATGCATCCTTCAAACTTGGCTAGTCCAGGACTTGATTGGGGGTATTCCTTTATCATCCAACTATAGTGGGTATAGCATATGGTTATGCCAATCAAAAAATGTCCTTAAAAAATATAAAATCAGAAAATGTCTTGAAAAAAAAAGACAAAAAAATTAAAAATGTACTGAAAAAAGACAAAAAAAAAAGTCCTAAAAAAGACAAAAAAAATAAATAAATAAATCATAAAATGTCTTGAAAAAAGACCTAAAAAGTGGAAAACGTCTTGAAGAAATCCAAAAAAATCAAAATATTTTAAAAACACAAAAATAGAGTCGTGTCTTGTCAAGTTAGTTATGTCAGTCAATCATTGTCATTTGTCAAACTACGTTGTCTTTGCGCATTTTCTATGTAGGAAAGGCTCATATTTGAGCCCTCAAGACATTAGTTCAGTCCTTTTAGGTTTATCAAAAAAAAAATCATGATTCAATCTTTGGTCATTATGACAAAGTCATTGGTCATGTCGAACTACGAGGTCTCTGAGTGTATGATATAGGCAAGGCCATTTGTCGATGAGCCCCTAAGGCCACACTAGGTCAGTCCATTAGGGTTCATGACACTATATTGACACACACGTCAAAAATCTTCAAGTCAAACAACTCATTCCAAAATAGAAAAAATCTTAAACCAAACTTTGGCAATTATTTAATCAACACGTCAAGAACATTAGCATGTCAAACATCAATATGTAGTGAATTCTATCAACATACATCAATTTGGTTAAAGAAAATCAACTTTGTCAACAAAAAGTCAAACTTAGTCAACATCAGTAAAAAAAGTTACATTGTCACAACCAGTCAAACTCTTGGCTATCCTTCAGATGCATCCTTCTGAAGAACAACCTCTTTCATTTATGCCTTAGGATGTGTCCTTCCTAGGTACCGTCACCATCATCTGGAATTCTGATGGATCCTCTCGACATTGGAGGATTGATCCTCTCAACATAAAAATTATTTAGGATATGTCTTTCCTGAATTTGGTAAACTTTGACATTCGACACCTTGACATCGTCAAACCTGACAACTGTGGCATTCGACACTGTGAACACCTAACATCTTGATATTAAAACTCTTGACATTCAAACACACTTGGAAAACACTATATTTGTACTTAGATCTTTCATCATGATACTAGCTTCTCCACGATGTCCTGACAAGAGGATTTAGAGAAGCAACAACTTATCATGATGATTGGATTGTCTTGTAATTTTTAGGCAGTCATGTTGCTAGTTCCTCGAGGATGTCTTGACAACAAGATTTAGAGGAGCAATGATGTTTCATGACTTGTCTTTCTTGTCTATCTTATGCTTGTGGTTGGTGGTGACAAAAAGATTGGGGCAATTGCACTCTTAGTATGAGTCATGATCATCCTTGTCTATGACTGCTTGTCTTAGGTGATGGTATTACCTTGCACACCTTGATCTATGTCATATCATGGTGTTTTTTGACCATTAAAATAATTGGCCCAATGATGATTAAGAGCAATAATTGTTAAGTCCTCTAGTAACATGTTGAAGGATTTGGTCTCTGCGCTAACATTCATCTCCTTCTATCTTGTCACCTTGTCTTGTTCGTCTCATGATGATATCCTATGACATACAAAAACATAACATACATGATCATATAGGCACTACGTTAGGTTTTTACACATTAAATGTAAATACATACATCATTCATATCATTTAAAACACATATATATATCACATCATAAGATTGCATTGTCCACACATATATATTCTTACATCAACATACATAATCATAAACATGGAATCCATTAAAATCATACATTATGCATCCATATCATCATCATTAGAACATAACATCATCATGGCATATAAGCATAAATAACCATCACATCATTCTGGCATATCATCATAGGTAGATATCATAAAATGCATACATGACATAGCATATAAAAGAGATCATCATAGGAATCATAAATGTATGAATCACATTGCATAAGGCATCATATGGTCATTATAGCTGCATCATCATAATTATCATCAGATAAGCATATATCATAAAAAATCATCAACACGTAATGCATCAACACATAACATAAATCATATAGGCCACATCAAAACTGCATCGCATATATAATCTAAAAAAAAATATAATGTCACAGGATAGAGTTGTGAAATATCCCAAAAATAGAGTTCGCAGGCTTAATAGTCAACATATAAAATGTCATAACAATGAATGTCCAAAACATGATAATAAGAGAACAATGACAAATGCCCCTATGCTGTGCTCTCCTCGTCCCCTCTTGAAGAAGAGCGTGGTGACTGATGACTTGTACCTAGCACTGACATAACCTATGAGGGCATAGCAACCTGTGTCTATGAGGATGACATAACCAACACTGATGGAATCATCTCTATGGTAACATGTGGCTATGAGGATATGATGGTGTGTGTCTACGAGGCTGATGGGTCTATCACTAGCAATTGATTGTGTGGTGAAAGAGCACCTACACCCTTAATGCAAAATGTGATTTGGTGAAATGTAATGAGTTGCAATAAGGTGATCATAGAGTGAATCTATGGGAGTTAGGGGGTGTTAAAGTTTTATTTATGCTAAATAAGGTCTAAAAGACCATATAATATGTATTTGAGGGTGTTTAGTGTCTTAGGAGGTCAATTGGGTGAAAAGTGCAAAAGTTGTAAAGTGTTGTCAAGAGCATCATTGAAAAAAAAATACAATTTAGAGTTAAATAATTCAAATGTTAGTTGTGACTGTTAGTTTGAGGTAGTTTGAGGTTTGAAAATTTAGATAAGGCCTCTTCAAGGCTCGAAGGAGGATTGGATCAAGTTGTAATATGATTTCCATTAAAACATAACACTGAATTCTATAATTTTTTTCTGTCTTTTTACACTTTCTTTGATATGTACGATCCTTACAGGTTTTTCCAGGCTATGAAATTCATTGTGGACTGTGGAAGCATGTTTTAATTTCCATTTGAAATCAATTTGAGTGTCTAACATTTTAATTTAGAGAACATTTCTTCATTTTCCTTAGACTTCCTGTGTTGAATAGGGAAGGGCCAGTTTGAGGGTGTAACAATGTATTGAAGTCATTCCACTTGCTTTCCACCCTATATCTCAGTGGAATGGCTTCTCCAAGGGTTGATTAATTTTTTTCTTTTGGTTTTTGTGGTTTATGGATACAGGGTGTAAAATGGAGGGATGCCTTGGGGCTGGGTAGTGATAATTTCCTATGAAAATGGAGGCTTTGAGAAGAGTTTCGATGATTTTTTGTTGAGAATGACCTTGTAAGGGTTTGGTAAGCTTATGTAGACATAATATAATTTTTTTGATGCATTGGTTTTGTTTTATGAGTCTGGTAAAGTGGAGATACAATAGAACCCTAGGTTTTTACATGCAAATGGAGGGTTTGATGGGGCAGTGAACTAGAAGCCTTGAATCTGTGTAAAAATGATGAAATTTGGTGTTTTGACACCTGATTGTTAACTATTTGAATTTTTTTTATGAAAAATATGTGTTTGAGAGGTACCTCTTTTGGAAAAATGGGCTAATCTAGTAGCCGTTTAAGCAAGGCAACCTATTGAAACTTGATGATGAGCCTAAGAAACCTTGTGTGATCTTTTGTGACATTGTGTTTGAAACTATATGGATGTTTAATTGAAGTTGTTTTGGCCTTTTTGTGGCCTTCTCTAAAATATATTTTCTTTTTGATGACTTTGAAGACTAGGAGCCAATTGGTGAAGGTTTGAGTACAAGCCATGTGTTTGTGTTCAAGGGTAGATTCCTTTGTTTGAGACTAATCAAATTGTTTTTGATATTGTGTTCCTCCACCTTTTATTGCATCAAAGTGGTATCAGATCATCAGGGAGATGTTTTGATTTGTATTTTGCAGCTTTGAATAAGAAAGTGAAGAGTCAGGGTTGAAAGGCTGCCTCCAAAAGGTGTTGGTGCTGCTAGAGAGTTGCAAGACCTAAAAAAGAAGCATGCTAAGCTTCTAGAATCTCATAATGCAGTTTTGGAAAAATATTTCTGCCTTAGACACAAGGAAAATGAGAGAAGTGAATGAAGAAAGTGGAACAAAAGAGGGGGATGAAGACTATGAAGATGTTGAAGAATAATTGGACCCTGAAGATCAAAGAATGGTGAAGATGCTCAAAGCAGTGAAAAGAGAATCATAGAGGTAAAATTTGATCATCCTATTTATGGTGAAGGTGGAAAAAAAAAGCTAAAAGGACATGCTATTCTTTGGTGGGATTATGAGCAAGCAGAGAGAAGAAAGCAAGGAAAATCAAGGATCACTTCATGGGACAAGATGGTATAGAAGTTGAAAGGTAAGTTTCTTCCAAAGGACTATGAGGTTTAGTTGTCTAAAAAATTATAGGGAATGAAACATAAAGAACTAGATGTTAAAGCCTACACTGATGAATTTTACAAGTTAAGCATAAGATCTAGAAGGGATGAGGATGAGGCTGAAAAGGTGGCTAAGAATCTAGGTGGTTTGAGATTTAATATTCAAGATGATCTTGTTGTTACTAACGCAAAATCTATTGAAGAGTGCTTTTAATTAGCAATCAGGGTGGAGGAAAAGCTTAAAAGGAGTCAAGAGAAATTAGTGAGAGGAAGAGGTGGTATTAGTGCAAGAGGAAGAGGAACAATCACTACTCCAAATCAGCCATTGGAAGAACAAGAAGGAGAAAATAAGGGTAAGGAACAAGGTATTGATGTTAGAGGTGGTTTTAGAAGTAGAGGAAGGTTTAGTGCTGGTAGAATTTCTAATGATTTTGCAGGGAGATGTTACACATGCAATGAATTTGGTCATCCATCTTGGAAATGTCCTGAAAGAGTTGGTAGTTCATCAAGTGGTGAAAAGAGAATTGATAGGAGAGAAAAATTGGCTCAAGAGGAGGAGTGTGAAAGCAATCATTCTACAAGTAAGAGGGATGATCCTGAAACAGGGGAGATGTTGATGGTGAGGAAGACAATATTGAAGGAAGCAAAAGAGGTAGAACCATTGATTCTAATTGTAAGTGTGGAGAAAAGGTATGTAGAGTTGTAATTGATTCTAGTTCAACAAAGAACATGGTGTCTACTGAGACAGTGAATAAGTTAGATTTGAAAAGAATTCCTCATGAATTGCCTTATAAAGTCTCATGGTTAAGTGATAGAAAATATTTATTGGTGAATGAAAAGGCAATGGTTTATTTTCATATTGGAGATTATAGTGATAGTGTTTGTGATATCCTACCTATGGATTGTTGTCACCTACTTCTAGGAAGACCTTAGCAATATGATAGGCGAGCTTTGTATGATGGTAGAGAAAATAGTTACACAATTATGAAGGATGGAAGAAGGTTTGTATTAACTCCTTTGGTTGAGGATGTGAAAGGTAAGGCAAAGGTGATAATGTGTGGTAGAAAATAATTGATAAATTTTGTGAAAGAAATAAAAAATTTTGATGTTGTAATCTGTCCTAAGACTGAGAATGCAAGGATAGCAAGGTTGAAGGAAAAAATAGGGCTAAAAGGTGATTTGATAGTGAAAAAGAAAGAGAGTGTGTTAGTAAGTACCATAGAGTTTCCTGTGGTTGAGAATAAGGGTGTAAAATAAGTGGAACTATCCGGTACAATGATTGGAAAGTCTGATAAGATAATGGCACAAGATGCTAAAGGGATAGTAAAGTCAAGACTGATGACAAGGAGGAAAGAAGAGGGTATGTAAGAATTCAGGGATAGTTACAAGCACGAGTTTGAGAAGTCAGTACAGGAAATTGTTAACATGTGTGTGTGTGTATGTAAAGGTGATGAAAATCAATTAGGCTAGAAAGAGGATAGACATTAGGTCTAAGAGAAAAAGTGAAGGCTTGTCCAAGTGTAAACCTAGTCAAAGGTGTAGGGCAATATGAAGAACAAAGCATGGTACAATAGCAAGTATTTATGAACCAGAGGTATCTAAGTGAAGGTTGGGAAAGTTGGTATCAATCTCAACTCATGTGACATAATTTTCTCCCAGGAGGGTTGTATGGTGCAGGAGCACATACACCCTTAATGCAAAATGTGATTTGGTGAAATGTAATGAGTTGCATCAAGGTGATCATAGAGTGAATCTAGGGGAGTTAGGGGGTGTTAAATTTTTATTTATGTTAAATAAGGTATAAAAGACCATATAATATGTATTTGAGGGTGTTTAGTGTCTTAGGAGGTCAATTGGGTGAAAAGTGCAAAAGTTGTAAAGTGTTGTGAAGAGCAACATTGACAAAAAAATGCAATTTAGAGTTAAATAATTCAAATGTTAGTTGCGAACATTAGTTTGAGGCAGTTTGAGGTTTGAAAATGTATATAAGGCCTCTTCAAGGCTCAAAGGAGGATTGGATAAAGTTGTAATATGATTTTGATTGAAACATAACATTGAATTCTACAATTTTTATCATCTTTTTACACTTTCCTTGATCTGTACAATCCGTACAGGTTTTGCCATGATGTGAAATTCATTATGGATTGTGGAAGCATGTTTTAATTTCCATTTGAAATCAATTTGAGTGTCTAACATTTGAATTTAGAGAAGATTTCTTCATTTTCCTTGGACTGCCTATGTAGAATAGGGAAGGGCTAGTTTGAGGGTGTAACAATGTATTGAAGTCATTCCACTTGCTGTCCACCTTGTATCTTGGTGGAATGGCTTCTCCAAGGGTTGATTAATTATTTTCTTTTGGTTTTTGTGGTTTATGGATACAAGTTTCAAAATGGAGGGATACCCTGGGGTTGGGCAGTGATAATTTCCTATGAAAATAGAGGCTTTGAGAAGAGTTTCAATGATTTGTTGTTGAGAATGACCTTGTAAGGGTTTGGTAAGCTTATGCAGACATAATAGAAACTTTTTGATGCATTGGTTTTGTTTTATGAGTCTGGTAAAGTGGAGATATAATAGAACCCTAGGTTTTTGCATGCCAGAAGCCTTGAATATGTGTAAATATGATGAAATTTGGTGTTTTGACACTTGATTGTTAACTGTTTGAAGAGTTTTGATGAAAACTATGTGTTTGAGAGGTACCTCCCTTGGAAAAATGGGCTAATATAGTAGCCTTTTGAGTAGGGAAGCCTATTGAAACTTGATGATGGGCCTAAGAAACTTTGTGTGATCTTTTGTGACATTATGTTTGAAACTGTGTGGATGTTTAATTGAAGTTTTGTTGGCCTTCTTGTGGCCTTCTCTAAAAGATATTTTCTTTTTGATGACTTTGAAGACTGGGAGCCAATTGGTCAAGGTTTGAGTACAAGTCATGTGTTTGTGTTCAAGGGAAGATTCCTTTGTTTGAGACTGATCAAATTGTGTTGGATATTGTGTTCCTCCACCTTGTATTGCATCACTGTGCATTGATCTATGCCTTGACCCTGATGATCCATGCGAATGGCCTAACCTATGACTAGAGGAATGCCTATGATGGGACCTGTGACTCGATGTGTGTCCTAAGGAAGTCAAGCCACCCACACTACTCTGGTTGTGACTCCTGTGGGTGCAACTGCTCCCTTACCCTATCCTTGTCCAACTGGATGATCTAGACAATCTAGGATCCCTCTGATCAGCTGGCATTGCACATTCATATAGAATCCTATACTATCCTTTACTCGTGCTGACTCTAGCCAACTCCCAGGCAACATCTGCAACCAGCCCTACGCATAGACACACAAACTGACTGCACCAACTCTCTGTCTCTCACCACTAGATCTCTGCTTGATCCCTCTCCACCTGAGTTACGTCGAGCTATGCTCATAAGGAATTGATCTCCACTGTGGACTCATCTAACCTCCTTTGCATATCCATAAATCACTGATCTATGGTGGCATCTCTTGGAAATAGTGGCACATTGGCTATCTCTGGATCCCCATCAATCATTCTCTCTTAGAGATATCTCTCTGCCTCATCCATCTCATCCCAAATATCCATGTCCTCTTCATCACCAGTATCCTCCTCAACCCCAATGAATCCCTCCTCTCCTCCTTTGAGCTCAAGGGCCTCTGCTACATGCACCTCCTCCTCCTGCCTGACGTCCTCCTCATGTCTCCCCTCCTCTTGTCTGACCTCCTCCTATCTCCCCTAATGCTCCTATCTCACCTTCTCCTATCTCGATCCCTTATGTCTCTCCTCCTCCTTTTCCACCTCAGGGATAGCATCTAGTGGTGCTCTCTCCAAGCATTGTCTAACTTTCTTGGCTTGTCTCCCTCTGTCACCACTCTCTCCTCCATCATCTCCTCCATCATCCCCTTTTTCATCCCTGCCACCTCTACCACCATCTCCTCGACCTCCATCTCTACCTCTCCCCCCTACCTCTCTAGCCTCCTCATTGTACTCTCGGGATAACAGATCTCTGGTCCACAAGAGTTGGTGCGTTAGGATCCATCAAGGGATTTAGTTTATGAGTCTTCCACCACAAGTCATAATCTAGAGTCATCCTTGGATCGATTTCTCCTCCACTCCATCCCCATTGGCCAATAATCCATCAATCTATTGTGTAAATGACACTGATATAGCAGGCCCCCAACTAGGCTATCATGATGTCCTCACGTACTTTGCTATCCCCATATGTACACCCTGCTACTCACCAAACTATCGAAGGACTCGCTGGGGTAGGTACATCTCTATGATCAACTAGCTCTAAACAGTGCATCTAATCAAATAACTAAATTGTTAGCAAAAGGGAAAGTGATTAGCCTCATTAGCCCATGATGCACAATCTCTAGATGGCCTCTACATGATTTTTTTCATCGTATCAATCCTATGTCTCTAGAATTTGGTCTCTCCAACTTTGGTCTATTGCAAGGCCCTTGCATATAAATATACATATGACATCCCATCTACTAGCTATGGCCTCTAGATTAGTGGTTGAAAGATGGTGATATGCTCCCATGCCCAAATCATAAGTAAGGTCATGCCACAACTAATGTTGATCCCACCCCTATAGGCTACCTCATGTAACTGGTGGTATAACATGCCAAGAAAACAAGGACCCCATGTAAAAACAACTCTATCCCACTGCATCCAGACTCACACATCACCCCATCTGATCTAGAATCCATGTCCCCGATGATATGGAATCAAGACCCTAATAATTAATGTACACATCATGGTGTCCCACCATGGGTAGTGCTCTGCAAGGTACTCCCACTAAATCTCATACCCATCGAAATCAAGGCCTGCACCATCATCTGCCTCATGCAAATTTGTCATGGCCCACATTCCCCATTGAGGATCATAAACCACTCAGTCTCTTCTAATTAAAATATGTAAAATTCAGTACACGTCCTCCAAAGTGATCATCACCTCTCTAGTTGACAAGTGAAAGGAACATGTCTTGGAGTGCCATCTCTCAGCCAGTGTTGTCAGCAGTCCCCTATTAGCCCGAATAATGGGAATATAGGTGATATAATATAACCCAAGTCACATCAGTCATCTCTGATCTTGGTCTATCAACTACTCCCAAAACATGTATGTGGATGGTCTGAACTCTTGCATGTAAATCGATGCTAGTCATTTCTACACATGGAGAAATGAGAGTTAGCACATTCTTGAAAATCATTATTACCTTCTATCTAGCTAAACATGAGCAAAAAGTAAGTCTAAAGCTAAGTCAACCCTAGTCAAAGTCAAATGCATCATGTTGACTTCATTTGTGTTGCAATTTGGCATTTGCATCGTTTCATACAGTAGTTGCATCACACTATGGCACTTGTGTCATTTGGCATCACAAATGCATCATCCTTAGTCAAATGTGTTGTTCCATAATCAAATGTGTCATTGTTAAAAAAAATGTGTCACTCTTCTCTAATATGCATTGCAATATTATGATTGTGTCGCTAAGCTTATCATTTACGTTGCAAGACAACAAATGCATCTCGACTTTTGGCAAATGCATTGCACTAAAATTAAAATCTAACAGACCCTTGGATTTTGTGTCACGACACACCAAATGCATTGAACACAACTTCAAATGTGACTTACGTGAATGCATGTGTCATGACGCATTCACAAAAAATGACAAAATGACAAAGTGGGTTCGAGGTACTTACCGGCCGGTCTGCACCCTTTGGCCATCAAAATGTCCTGATGATGTAGCTGCAGTGCTCTATGACTGGAATCACCATCTTCGATTGCGCTATCCTTGCTTTGAACTCTCCAAATTGGTAAGTGTGAGTGTGAAAATGAATTGACTTTTACCCCATTTTCAACCTATTTATAGGGTCAAAGTGGGATTTTTCAACCTTTTTATTATTGGAAGCTCTTTTGACCACCTTTGACTGGCCCATTGACCACTTAAATATGTCAAAATCTAAAATTTCTCATGCCATTTCTTTTCTGGTCATCAAATTAACTTGTTGGGACACTTTCCAAATTTTTCTATCACTAGGCCAAAATTTGAAAATTTTCTCGAGGGGGCATAGATACTCCATACCTTCACTGGGGCATGTTTCTGAGTGAATTTTCTTTGTCACGATGTGATAGGCTACATTATGACAAAAAGGGGCAAAGTGTAGACACAAAAAAATGACCTAGGCTTGCAAGCTCTATTGTCACTATATTTCTTCTTGACATAATTAAAATATTTATGTCCTTGGTCCACTTTCAACTATTAATTAAATAATTCATAATTATTTAATTAATTCATATCTTTATTCCTCTTGATTATTTAAATAAATAAATTTTATTTATTTATCTAAATATGTGACTAATTGTCTAAAGACTTTCCATAATTAAATAAATTTCATAAAATTTATTTAATTATCCTTGTCCATTAATTCCTCTTGATTATTTAAATAGATAAATTTTATTTATTTATTTATTTAAATACGAAATTAATTCTTAAAAGTCTTCTTATAATTAAATAAATTCTTTAATTTATTTAATTATTGTCCACCTTGGCATTTTCCCATTTTAAATAAAATTATTTATTTAAATTGGTCCCACTTTCCAATTTTCCCTCTTTTAGTAAATAATTCAAATTAATTATTTATTGTCTCATGACCCCACCTTTTGAATTAAATTAATTTTTAATTCAAAATAGCCTTTTTCCTCCAAAAATCAAGTAATTTATAATATTATTTGATTTTCCAGCTCTCTTTTTCTGTGCCATTCTTATCTCCTTGTCACATGCATTGTCAACCCTTGATTTAATTTTCTCAAATTGAATCTTATCCACTCATTTCAAATTTAACCTAATGTTTCCCTAACCCTAATTGTGAGATGTCACATTGAATCTTGTGCATTAATTCTAGGGCATTTGTCAATTTTCAATCTTGGCCATTCATCCAAAATTGCATTTTCTATAAAATGACAATTTTGCTCTCATTTTGTCACCTCATGCTATCTACATCTCATGCAATCTTTTCTTAGGCACTCTTGACATCTTAACATTTTGGCATTTTGGCATATTTTAGTCATAGTTCATAGTTGCTTACTAGTTGCATAGTTGCATAGTATTGCATTTCATCTCAAATCCTTCAACATTTTTCTTTGGTCTTGGAATTGTCACATATTTCTCACTCAAAATCTGAGGGAAAACTTCATATTTCAGCAAATAGAGAAGGTGTAATGGAGGTCAATCATGGAGGTTGAAGACTTCAATTGATATCTTTCTTGTTTTCATATTATTTCCTCCTTTGTGCATCATTATTACTTTGGGTTTTGATTTATTTAGCTACTAATCTGCTAACCTAGATTTTTCCCATAGTTACAGGTTTAAGGAGTTCAAGTCCTTGGTTGAAAACCAAACTGGTAGAAAAAATTAATACTTGAGGATAGATAATATTGGTGAGTTTTTTTTCATAAAATTCGATTGGTTCTGTAAGGACTATGGGATTGAGACACGAGAAAAATCCATACACCCCACAACAAAAGGGAGTTGCAGAGAGGATGGATAGAATTTTAATGGAGAGGGCTAGGAGTATGTTGAGTGGTGCTGGCCTTGAATAGAAATTATGGGTCAAAGTTATAGCTACTGCATGTTACTTGATTAATAGGTCTCCTACTTTGGCTCTTGTTGAGAAGAGACCTATTGAGGCATGGTCTGGTAAGAAGCCCTCGATGAGACATCTCAAAGTCTTTGGTTGTAAGGTATATTCTCATGTGTTTGATGTAAAAATATCTAAGTTGGAGAATGAGGAAATGAAGTGTATCTTTATTGGCTATGGTGCTGGTGTGAAAGGGTACAAGCTTTGGGATCCAGTTGCATAGAAGGTTCTCTATAGTAGAAATGTTATATTCTATGAGTTGAAACATTGCATGGTATATCTACAACCAAAGAAGGAAGAGAAGAAGGAGGTAGTTCAAATTCCACCCAATCCTGAGAAGGATGAACTACACACTCCTGGTGGACTTGGTGATGAGATCTCTAGCAACTTTGATAACTCTAAAGAAGATTTAGAACCTCAACCTCAGTTGTTGAGGAGGTCTACATGAGAAAGGAAACAACCTATTAGATTTGGGTATACTATGTTAAATTCCAGTTGTATTTTTGCTTTGATTCCTAACACTGATGAGCCCATGATAGTTAGAGAGGCTATGGGTATGCATGATGCATATTCTTGGATGGAATCCATGAATGAAGAGATGGAGTCATTGAAAAAGAATGCTACATGGGATGTGGTACCTTTTTGTGAAGGTCAAAAACCCATTGGATGCAAATGGGTGCTCAAGAAGAAGATGGATCCTAATGGTAGTGTTGACAAGCATAAGGCATAGTTGGTCATGAAGAGATATTCCCAAGTGGAGGGAATTGCTTATGGGTATTATTTATCTCCTGTTGCTAAGTTGACACCCATTTGATTCTTTTTATCACTTGCTACAACTTATGAATTTGAAGTCAAGAAAATGGATGAGAAGACAAATTTCCTTCATGGTGATTTGGAGGAGGAAATTTACATGTCACAACCAATGCATTTCATTAAAAGGAAAAGAGAATATGGTATACAAGTTGAAAAAATCTCTATATGGTCTGAAGTAGTCTCTTAGGATGTGATCAGAAGTTTGAAACCTATGTGTTGGCCTTGGGATATCTAAGATCCAAATCTAACCATTGTGTCTATTACAAGGCTAAAAATGGTTGCTTTCTCATTATTGTCTTGTATGTGGATGATATGTTGTTTATTAGGAATGGAAAAAAGAATGATTTTAGATTTGAAGTCTCAGTTGTCAGCACAATTTGAGATGAAATATTTGGGTGCAATGAGGTATATTCAAGGGATTGAGATAAGAGGAAATAGATCTAAAAAAAAGCTTTGGTTAAGCCAGAGAAAGTATGTGAACTCTATGTTGGAGAGATTTAACATGATTACTTGTAGACATTTTTTCCTATTATGCAGGGGACAAATCTTTCTATGGAGGATTATCCAAAATATCCTACTGAGATGGAGGACATGACCAAAGTTCCTTATGTGAGTTTTGTTGTCATCTTGATGTATGCTATGGTTTGTACAAAGCTAGACATTGCCCAAGCAGTGGGAGTCCTTAGCCAGTTTATGGTTAATCTTGTATAGGTGCAATGGGATGTGGTTAAGAGCATGTTTAGGTAATTGAAAGGTACTTTAAACTATTCCCTATGTTTTCATGGTTACCTACTAGACTTTTACATTCAATGAGAATTCGTGGATATGTGGATTCTGATTGGGTGAGTGACATTGACAGTAGGAGATTCACTATTGGATATGTTTTCACTATGTTTGGTGGTGTTATTAGTTGGATGAGTAAGAAAAAAGTTGTAGTCACTTTTTCCACTACTAAAGTTGATTATATGGAAGCTACTCTTGCTTGTAAGGATGCAATTTGGCTTAAGATAATGTGTTTAGATATTGGTTTTGATGTAGGGAAGATTATTATCTGTTGTCACAACCAGAGTGTTATTTGTTTAGCGAAAAATCCAACTTTCCATGTCAGAATAAAGAACATTGATGTGCAGTTTCATTTTTTCATGATATGGTGGAAGATAGAAAAGTTAACATGGAAAAGGTGGACACTTTGGTGAATGTTTCAGAAGCACTAACAAAGCCAGTGAGCATAGAGAAGTTTTAATGGTGTGTCGGTTCTATGGACCTTGCAACCTAAGTAGTGATACAATAACTCCTGAAGGTCTTCGGCAAATGGGAAAATGTTGGGATTATGGTGTCTCAATCTTAGTGAGTTTCATGATTAATTAATTGATTATTTTCCCCTAAGTTTTTAAATTTATTCATTAAATTTAATAATATTTGTTTCCATATTGCTAAGTTACTTTATGGGACCCAGCGGGGAGTTGGCATCCTACATGCAAGGTACAGAAAGGAAAATTATGACACATGTCACATGTGCACTTCATTGGGAAGGAATCAAGTATTAAACCCTCTAAATTGGGTACCATGTTGACATTTGGCAATGTATTTTGGAAATAAGTATTGGCAAGGTCCACTTGTGTGCAAGTTTATCTCTTTAGAAAAGTGAAGACAAGGAAGGGTGATGCTTGTCACTACAGGGAACATTTGAGAATTATAAATTGTAAAAACCTCAAGGAGGAGTGACCTTATTCCATGTGGCATGTATTTTACTTTTTGAATAAATCTTGAAGAGGAATATTGCTAAATGAAGACTAAGTTGTCACTCAGAGTGACTAGGAGTTGTGAGTGAGTTCCATTTTGGTAGAAAATCTAATTTTCTTTATGGGGCACCTAGTATGTGAAGTTGCTTGATTTTTAGAGCTACAAGATTTGCATGTGCTTGCATGTTATTGCATGTTGATGCATGTACATGCATGTTTGATAGGTTGCTGATTGGATTAGTGGAGACTCATGCATGTTGTTGATTTTCTATTTGCATGTGTGCAGAAACTGGGAGATTGAAACATGGAAAAAATAAGCACCCTTGTATGAGAAGAATATATTTATGCCTTAGCACATTTGTTATTATAATGTGATTGTAATATATGTATGCTGTGATGCTGTTGGAATCACTCTAGATTTGTATCACAATGAAACTACACTTGCAAGATAATAAACTTTGTACATTGTATGTAATTGCCATATTACAATAATACACTTGATTTGTGCTTTGGTGTGTGGGATTTTTCTTGAAAAGGTTTTCCCACGTAAATTTTGTGTTATGTATTTTATTGCTTAAAGCTAAAAATAATTGAATGCATGTGTGATGTTAAAGATTAACTATGAAATTATAAGGATTTGAAACAAAGTTTTGCAACTTCTTCCCTGATTGATTTGTATTAGGAAAGTGTTTCTGCACTCGGATTTCTTTTCAACATGCACATTAATTTCTCCTAGTTTAATCCCAACTATTAATATATCTAGGGAAGAGCCCAAATACTATGTCATGTTGATGAATTTTGACATTAGTATGAGTATTGTGAGGGTTGTCAATATTTAAGCCCTTAATGATATTCCTAAAGAGTATTCTCATGGTATTGGCTAATTGATAACTTGTTATTTTCAACTAGCTAATTTAGACAAATTTTAATATGGTAGAGTCTCTCAAAGATAAATTTGGTTTGTTATTGAGAATATTGGTGGATGTATGGTAGATGATGTTACTATGGTGTTGTCATTGATGCCAACATTGTAGTGATGTCAACATTGATAGTTTATGTCTAATGAGCATGATTGAATGTAATGATGGCAACCCATTATATAGATAGGGTTTTTTTGGTCCTTGTTGTTGCCAAAAATTGGTAAGGTAATAAACCTTTATGGGAAACTCAATTAATGGGGGGACCAATTATGCTAAACTGAGTGACCTACAAATTTTTAAAGAAGTTGACTTCTTCTATAATTAGGGTTTTGGAATGGGAAAAGGAAGAAGATTTAAAAAATAAGATTCTAACTAAGGCAATGCACCAAGGAGTAGATATATGCATGGTAAATCTACCTTTTAAGATTTTATTTAAGGGCCCGATCAACAATCTTCTATGTCCTAAAATGAAAAAAATTAAAGATAGAAGCCTGAATAATTCATTCAATGACATAAAATAAATTTCATGCACATTCATTGAAAAGAGGAGTCAAGGACATGATCTAAACCAACAAAATTGCATTAAAATCATAGAAGTTCTGCAAATGAACCATTCAAAACAATAATGACATCGTATAAAGTTTATCAAATAGCTTAAGAAAACAGAAAGGCCGAACAATGGCATGTTGGAAAAACAAGGACAAACAACTGAGAGGGGGGGTGAATCAGTTGTCACAGAAACTTAAACTTATCAAACTTAACTTAACTCTAATCTCAGATTTGATGAATAAGAAATTAACCACAAGCAATTAACACATCAAATAGACAAAGAACACCAAGATTTTTTATGTGGAAACCCTGTTAGGGGAAAAACCACAGTGGATGTTAGTCCACAAGATTATACTTTGCTAAAATTATAATGAGAAATAATAAGGGTAATGCACATGCATTCGGGAACACTTCCTAGAGCTCACTGCTCAATTAAAAAAGGGGCTCATTGCCCAATAGGATAGGATTAAAAATCTGGAGGGTATGAACTAGGAAAATAGCTTCTACTCAAGCTTGATTACAGTTCCAATTAAGCTCAAAACTTCTTCACACTTCGCACAATCTTCTTCACAT